>JAXCGZ010009109.1:0-2500 GCA_037179515.1 Halocaridina rubra
TTTTTAAACACAAAAGTTGTAATAATCACTCTGACTTAAATTTGAAGATTTATATTTCAGTATGCTTTCGTTAATTTTATAGCTGTGCATTTAAACTCTGTCACTTGATAAACGCAATATTATCGGGAGCTCAATGCGTACACGTCCTCCCACCGAGACACAACATTCGGTAGATGAGTTAATGAATGGGGGTTGGTATTCCCACCCGAATGCCCCCCATTCTTTCTATAGCTAAAAGGATGGAAGAAAGGTTAGTCATTGCGGATATTCATCCGAATTTCATTTCCCCAATCCGTAGCTGGGTTGGTGAATTGGTTGGGGTATTCCCATCGGAATTCTCGTATTTCTTATTATAATTAGGAGAATGAATGAAATGTGAACTAATGAGGATATTCATCAGAATTCCTTCTCCCCATTCCGTCTGTGGGATAATGAATGGGTGGGGTTACCCCATCCGAATGCTTCCCATTCTGTATAGGGAGGGGTATATAAGAAAGGTAATAGGAATCTTCATTCGACTTCCCCCTCCCCATTCCATAGGTGGGTTAGTGTATGGATGGGGATATTCCCATCCGAATGCCCCATTTTTTTATATAGGGAGGGGTATGGGTGGGGGTATTCTCATATGAATGCCCCCATTCATTGAATAGGGGATATGGGTGGGGCATCCCCATTCGAATACACCCATCTATACATGGGGAGTACTATATAAGACAGATGGTAGGAATATTCATTCGACATCCCCCTTCCCATTCCGTAGGTGATTTAGTGCATGGGTGGGGGTATTCCCATCCGAATGCTCCCCATTCCTTCTGTATATATGCTACGACAGATGATGAATGAAACGTCGTGAAAGTGTATTCATGCGGACATCATCCTATTGATTTCATGAGTCTCTAAGAGTTGTTGTTATCCAGAGACTTCCCCCCATTTATTTCAAATTTCAATTGGCTTTTTGGCACGTACACCCTCATTGGCTGGTGGCCAATTTGTTTTCTTGATAACATGCGTGCATGGATGCCATGGGGGAGGGAAGTGGGAGTGGGAGTGGGAAGAGAATGGGTAATGGCGGCTGTGTGAAAGAAGGAGATTTGACGAAATATCAGAAAAATATCCCTCAGTATATTTTTTTGACTCATGATATTCATCTTATGTTTAAAGATGTTGTAACCACCCCAGTTGATGTAAGCAATAGTCTCCGAAAGTCTTGAGATCAATTTACTCTAAATATATATTGTTCTATTCTATTTACCTTGGCTGTCTCCCCCAATTGGAGGGTAGCCGGCATAAAAAAAAGAAGCAATAAGGAGATTAGTTTACTCTACGGGCAATGACGAGGGAGCTAATGACCATTCAGATGGCACTGCTGGAGTGCCACAGCCCATCCTCCAGGCTCTTCCACAACCTTTGTCGCTTCATAAATGCTAACTCCCCTACTGCCCCTACCACAGGGTTACCTCTGTAAGATGCAGCGCCGTGGTAGCAGCAGATACCCATCAGAGCTGCGTCACAATCGCTTGCTTCTCATTCCTATTCCTAGCACGCTCACTTGCTTCCCTCACATCCATCCTCCTATCATTCTGGGCTCTCCTTACTCCATCCATCCACCCAAACCTAGGCCTCCCTCTAGCATATCTCCCATCAACTCTCACATTCATCACCTTTTTCAGCAGTCTTTCATCATCCATCCTTTACATGGCCAAACCATCTCAGAACATTCATATCTACTCTGTCTACAAATTCTCTCCTCACACCCGTTCTTGCTCTCACCACTTCATCCCTAACCCTATTCAATCGAGATACACCAATCATACTCCTCAGGCATTTCATCTCAGACACATTTAGTTTCCTTCTCTCACTTACTTTCATACCCTATAACTCTGATACCTACATCACAGTTGCCACAATCACTTTCTAATACAAAAATTTCTTAACATTCATTTCCAACCGTCTATTCTTCGTCACTCCTTTCAATGCACCCAACATCTTACATGCTACATTTACTCTGTGACACACATCAGCTTCCACTCGACCATTTGCAGCTATAATCGAGCCTAAATACTCAAACTGATCAACTTCCTCAAGTGTCTCTCCATTCAACATTACATTCAGTCCAGTACCATCCTCATTTCTTGTACACCTAATAGCCTTACTCTTTCCCACATTCATTCACAACTTCCTCCTCTCACACACCATTCCAAATTCTGACACTAACTGACACAGCTTTTCCTCTGAATATGCCACCACCACAGTATCATCTCCAAACAGCAACTGATTCAGCTCCCACTCGTTATCATCCCCATCTACCATTCTCAAACCTCGACCACGCACTCGCTCATTCACCTCTCTTACGACTCCATCAATACACAAATTAAAAAGCCATGGTGACATCACACATCCCTGTCTCAGTCCCACACTCACTGGAAACCACTCACTCACTTCATTCCCTACCCTAACACAAGCTCTACTGCCCTCATACATACTCTTCACTTCATGCAAC
>JAXCGZ010009110.1:0-2500 GCA_037179515.1 Halocaridina rubra
TACTCTATAAGGCGTAAGCCCGTTTAATGCATGTTTATTTTATAAGTATTATTACATTCAGTATTAATAGTGATGATGATGATGATAATAATAATAATAATAATAATAATAATAATAATAATAATAATAATAAGCATGTTTATTATATAAGTATTTTTATATATTGGCAATGTTATCATGCACTCTATAAGTCGTAAGACCGTTTTATGCATGTTTATTTTATAAGTATTTTTACATTCAGTATCAATAATAATAATAATAATAATAAGCATGTTTATTATATAAGTATTTTTACATTCAGTATTAATAATAATAATAATAATAATAAAAATTTTAATAATAAAAATAATGATAATAATAATAATAATATTAATAATAATGATAATAATAATAATAATAATAATAATAATAATAATAATAATAATAATAATAGTAATAATAATAATAATAGTAATTATTATTATTATTATTTTTATTATTATTATTATTATTATTATTATTATTATTATTATTATTATTATTATTATTATTATTACCACATTTTTTTTTTTATAATTCCTCAGTAACAGAGTTATATTGAGGATGTCTTTCCGTTTCTCCATCTTCGACATTTTTCACTCTCTAGCCATATTCCACTAAAGTTCTCATTCCATTACTTGCGTCACACAAGGCTTCTCTTCTTCATTAAAACTAGGAATACCTTCAAAGTCATTCTTATTCCATTCAGAGGACGTCTGAAAAGAAATCCGTATTCCATCAAGAGATCAGAATGAGAAGCTCCTTTTTTTGCAATTCGACCTTTGCATTCATTGCTTTTCCCCCTTATTTTCTGCCATGTGTATTGTGGGACAGCGTTTTAATATGGATCATATATCCCTCCTTTTCAAACAAAATGAGTATTGGCATCTGCGGATTAAGAAATCAGCAATATCAGTCAGCACCAATAGTAGGAGTTGCTGGAAATGCAGCGCAAGCAATAGCAAATGCTGAAACTATAGAATAATACTCGCAAGAGTCTGCACGTATAGTTGTAGTTGCTGGCATTGCAGTATTTTTGCAGCAATTGCAGTTTCATTAGCCTATGGAACTGCAGGTTGGTTCTAGTAGCACTCAGCACAAGCATCTGGAACTGCTTGAAGTACTGAATATTAACACTAACAGTCATTACTTACATCATCAGCTGCTAGAACTTAAGCATATTACCAACAGCAGTCAGCGCAAGTAGCACCATCTGCTACGGAACATCGGCGGAAGAAGCTAAAAGAAGAAGCAGCTGCTGCTTGAACAGACTCCCAGAGCACAATAAAGATGCTTAATCCGAAAGAAAAGTAGCAAGAAAAGATTCATTGAAACTATTTTATTAGTATTGTAATTGGGACTTATTTGTTATGTTTTAAAGCAGCAATAAGTTTATTTTTTTTTATCTTCGCAACATCATTAAATGAAAAGCAGCATAGATA
Source organism: Halocaridina rubra (assembly GCA_037179515.1). NCBI lineage: Eukaryota > Metazoa > Arthropoda > Malacostraca > Decapoda > Atyidae > Halocaridina > Halocaridina rubra. Next base: position 1,461 of record JAXCGZ010009110.1, read on the forward strand.
GGAGAGTAGTTTGAATGTACCCCTTACGAAAATCAGCAACTTCCTAGGTGGAATATCAGCAAAATAAGCAACATCAGCAGCAGCAGCAGCATTTTCTTGCTTCTCGCAGATGCGGAGAATCAGCCCCCATCTCAGCATCAATGGCCCATAATTCAAAAACAGTCAAGACCACAATCACTCAACAGCAAAAAATGTTCACCCCAATCTCCTGCCTCAAAAGGAGTAAATTGGCCCCGACAGCAGGAGAAGCCTTCACACGCGTTCACTCTTGGAAATATATATATATATATATATATATATATATATATATATATATATATATATATATATATATATATATATATATATATATATATATATATATATATATATATATATATATATATATATATATATATATATATATATATATATATATAGATAGATAGATAGATAGATAGATAGATAAATATATGCTTACCTATTGTACTTACTTGATTGTATTATTTTCTATTTTCAGACTTTGTTTTTTAAATATATTGCATAATGTATTTTTGTCATTGTTAAGCTAGTATTAATTTATTTATTTTTTCCTCTCTCTTTTGCAGTTGGAGGTGGTTTCACTGCATTTGTCGGCGAATCTCCAAAACTTATTGAAGTCACAGAAACAGGTCAGTGTATGGATATGTAATTCATTCGCTTGCCTTCGTAGGATATATTATGATACGTTGATTGTTTCCCTTACTCTGTTCATACTTTTTTTATTTTTAATGTGATGTGTTCTTGGGGTAAGTATTTTTTTTTTATGTGGTGTGTTCTTAGGGGTAATTAATAACTAGTCTATTCGATTCTTTCAGTGAATATATAAATAAATGAATATAACGCGCGCGCACGCACACACACACACACACACACACACACACACACACACACACACACACACACACACAGATATATGTTGTACTTAACTTGGGCTTCCTTTCGAAGGCCTCTTTCTTATGGCACTGTTTAGTACTTTATTAAAGTGATTTGAAAATGCACTTTATATTATATATCACAGT
>JAXCGZ010009110.1:7500-12145 GCA_037179515.1 Halocaridina rubra
ACTGTGATTCTTCAGGTCGTTGGTTCAAGACACTCCTTGGTCTGATTTTGAAAAGGGCATTCACTTAGGGTAATGATCGTACTTGCCAAAACCAAAGTCCTTCGAAAGGTAGCACCGTCCTAGCCCTTAATAGAAATGAGATTGCGTGACGTAAAACTGGATAGTTGATTTTTTTTCTGTATCTGCGTAGTTATATTTACAAAATATATTAAATGATACTTTAATGTATTATGTGTAATAAATTTATTAATTCATAGAATCACTTCCTGTTGCTTGATGTTGCAAGTCGTATGATTATGCAATTCTTGGATATTCGTTGCACATGTCTTATTATCCCTTCACATCTGACAAGTCACAATGCACTCCCGATATCTGTTTATCTCTGTTTTCTTCGTGCCCAGGCCCGATGAGGGTAGATTTTTTTTTTTTGGCCCGTCCTTGTGTCACAATCATAAAAAAAGAAAAAAACTAGCAGGACGTATCTGAAGAGTGACCTAAACCATAGATTGTAATGTTTATCAACTGCAATATCACTGGGAGTGCCCATGTGCACATGTCCCCATGTACAGTTATCTGAATAAATAAATAAAAAAAAGAATAGGATGGACGTTGCAGAGCGATTCGAGGCACGTTGCAGTCAAGACGTAATCCCCTCAGTTACCACACAGCACCCTTGGTGTTGGGTCAGGCTAAAACATCGTCCCATCGTCCTTTTGTTGGGGAAAGGACAGAAAGAAGGGGGGAGTGACGATTATATTGTGTACAAACATAGTTTTATATATATATATATAAATAATAAAAATAAAATAAATAAATAAACATTGAGTAAAATAACGTCTTTGAAAAATATACTTTAAAGAAAGAAAATTTCGACTCAATTTACTGTATTTCTGACCGTTACGGCTGTGGTAAAGAACATACCCCATAGTGAGTGCGAGAGGGAATCTCATACCTCCCTACCAGTGCATCATTGTGTGTGTTAAAATACTTACACACACACACACACACACACACACACACACACACACACCAGTCTGATAGGCTCAGCGCAAGAGAGGCATATACTTGAAAACGACACCAAGCTCTGAATTTGACCTCCCCTCCTTACACCCCCATCACCAAATACTCTCCTTATGGCTACCCCCCCACCTGAAAGGGGAACACGTTCCTCGACGAAGGTACTGGCCAAAGACAGAGGTATCAAACCTAGGTCTGTGTTCCCAAGGAAGGATTTTCACCTTCTAAGCTTTCCAGAAGGTATACCTCTCGCGGAAAAATTTCAATGGAGGAATAAATTCCTTCCCATTCACCATCATTCGCTGAGCATTCCCAACCAAAGCAAATGGTGGTTTAATCATTTATATGTCATGAGGAAAAACAAGCATCTTATTGAAGAATTGCAAAGGGGTGTGCATGGGGGGCTCCAATTCGTGTCAAAGGATAAGCCACCTCTTAGAACATTTTTCATTAAAGGGTTTCCTACTTATTGGAATAAAGAACAACTGCACTCCCTCCTAGGAAATGAAGATGGAAAATACATCGAAAGCCTACAACGCTTAAAGTATGATGGAAAAGAATCTTCGACTCTAAAGATGATGTGGAAATCAATTGAAGTCAATCCTCCAGAAGAAATTGTCCTTCTTCCAGGGATTAAAGATCCCCCTATCCTCAAAGTGCAAGAAAAATCTTCAACCAACATCCAGCGCTCCCTCTATTGCCAGAAGGGGCACACTTATCAAAAATGTTCAGCAGAGACTGCTGGGCCCATCACAACAACTCCTCGGTCCCGGACTTGCTCACGATGTGGCACAGTCACTGAAAATATGTGGGAGCATAACTGTTCCCAGCAGAATGAAGATAGTATCACCTCGGAGAGCCAAGATACAGGATCTGCCGAGGGTGAATCATTACTGACAACTACAGATGAAGCAGTTCAGGTACAAATTGTAGCAGTAAAGGAACAAATCACTGCAGTGAATGAACAAATTGTAACAGTGAATGAACAAACTATCAGAGATAACGACCGAGAACTACAGTGCAAAAATAACTCCTATGAAAAGATGCTCAAAAACTTAAAAGAGCAAGTAGCTACATTAATGATTCAGCTTGAAAACATGACAAATGAATCATTTAAGGTTTGTCCTATATCATCTCAAAATGATAATGGCAGTGACAAGAAAATAGCTCAAAGAACCCGAATAACACGAGCAGCTAAAGTCAAAGGTAAAGCCCTCATACTTGAACAGGTAAAATTCCTTAACACTGCAGATAATTAGATGCAGATATCACTCTCCCAACTTTCTATTCTTTAATTTTTTTTTTTTCTTTCCTTCTAATTAATCACACCCTTCTTACTACAATGAACCTGTCTCTTATCTCTATGTCATACCTTTTCTTCATAAATAGATATGTGTGTGTGTGTGCATGTGCATGCATATATAAGGAGATTCTCATGTATGTAGGTATGTGGGTGTATGTGTATATGTATATGTATATGCATATACGTGTGTCTATCACTATTCCTATAGCTGTTGGTGTGAATACTGTTGTGACACTAGTGATTGTTATTATAATCATTAACTTCATGATTGTTGCTATAATTAGGTATTGTCATGTGTGCATATGTGTGTGTGCATGTGTCTGCATATATATATGCAGGTATGTGCACATATATATGTGTATGCTTGTATGTGTGAATCGTCATTCTCATAACAGTTACCATAACTGCTGTTGTGACACTGGTGATTGTTACTGTACTCATTACTTTTGTGATTATTACTGTAATTCTTGTTATCAAGGCCCTAATTATGCGTTCTGATCTTTTCATGCATTACAAAATCTTAACTTTCAATATTCATTCTTTGAAGAAAAGATTTGTGGATATTTTGCACTATGTTAAAAAAGAGAAACCAACATTTGTATGTCTGCAAGAAAGTTTGCACTCTCATCAGTTGTGCAACATAAGAGGCTATTCCAAATATTCGCTTGATAGTAAGCAAGGCCTCACCACTTATATTAGTAACTGCATTCCCCATCAGTTAATCGAAACCAGCACTAATCCAAGTAATGATGGTGAGGATAACAAGAATGTCACATATATGCTTTTCAAAATAAATGTCAAAACCAATCCTTTTTATGTTTGTAATACATATATTGGAACTGATGCCTTTAATGAAGCAAAATTACCACATCCCCTTATGTATGAGAACATTATATTCACTGGAGATTTTAATGCAAGGCACAAAGAATTTGCAGAAACATCTGATAACATCTGTAATTACAATGGCAGACGGCTCTATGAGTTTATTAGTGATAACAATTTTACCTTACTAGGACCACGTTTGCGTACCCACCTTAGAGGTGGTAGACTAGACTACATATTTTATCATGGTTTAGAATATGGGAAAGACTTTACTTGCAGAAGAATAGACGATCTATTGTCTGACCATTTTGCACTTGAGAGCACATTCCTACTCGATTCCGGCATTTGTCAAGCACATAAACGAAAGCAGATAAATATTCCTATTGAATTCGTTGCCCCTTTTCGCTCTTTTATGGCTTCTACATTTGAAAATATAGATATTCAGACCATTACAGGCCAAGAAATCTATGATCTCTTAATAGAACGGATATATTTATTCCATAGAACTTACATACACAAGCCTAAACACAAGGCAATCAAGAAGAAAAACAATTGGACAGAAGATAACAAGCTAAACACATTTAAAAAACAGGTAGACAGTGCAGTTGATATGTATAAAAGGGACAACAATGCAACCACTCTTGAAAATCTGCTACTTACTCTACGAGAGTACCGTGAGCTTAAAAGTGATGTCCGAACTAAGCACTTTCAAAACTTCCTACAGTCTATCAATGCTCATACGAGTAGTTCTAAAATCTGGCAGTCAATTAATGCTCTGGTTGGCAAAAACATCAGTGTGTCACAAACAAATGATTCCCAAACTCTTGCTGAAGAACTTCTCTTACAATACTCTAAGACATCTTCCTTTGAAAACCTTCCTTGCGATATTCAACAACGATTAAGAAATCTTGACTTTGAAAGAATGATGAACATAGAATTATCCTGTGCAAGAACAATGGAAGAGGACAGATTCATTGACTACATAACCAAAATGAGTTGGACTTTGCTCTCTCCCATGGGAAGAGCACCTCTCCGGGTGAGGATGGCATTACGTACCAAGTAATCCGAGATCTTAATGATGATATTTGTAATGGTATTAATCCAATTCAGTTTTTATTCAGCACTATTTATAATGAGGGCACACTTCTGTCCCATACCTCATCACCCAACAAACCTTTAGACCTCAGATCATCATTGATGCAATCCATCCACCTACGCTTTGGTCTCCCTCCTCCTTCTACCCTGTATATCCATTTCCATCACCCTCCTCCCAACATACTGTTCATCCCTTCTAACGACATGACCATACCATCTTAGTCTACTTTCTTGTATATTATCTGATATTTCTATAACTTTGAAAAAAAAAAAAAAAAAGAGAGAGAGAGAGAGAGAGAGAGAGAGAGAGAGAGAGAGGGGTGGAGGGAATACCTCTCTCTCTCTCTCTCTCTCTCTCTCTCTCTCTCTCTCTTCTCTCTCTCTCTCTCTCTCTCTCTCTCTCTCTCT
>JAXCGZ010009111.1:0-12110 GCA_037179515.1 Halocaridina rubra
AACAACAACGTCATTACCTGAGCGTAGTCACCGTGGCTCTAGCGGTAGCGTCCGCGACTCTGAGGTGTCAGGTCGAGGGTTCGCGCCCCGTCACGGTCTGAGGTTAGCAAGGGCATGCACTCAGGGTAACGATTACATCTGCCAAAACAAGTCCTTCGCAAGAAGGCAACCGTCCTAGCCCTTGGTAGAAAAGGGAGTCCGTGACGTAAAACCGGAACAAAAGTGTCATTACCTGAGCAAATGCAAAAGAAAATCTCGAGTTACCTGGTTTGGTGTCACTGTAGTACGAATAAACAACATTCTTTGCCTAAGTGGAGAAATAGTATATAGAAAGTTAAAAGTATAGAAAAATACAACTTTATCTATCTCGAAAGTATAAGCACGTGATTTATAGATGAATTCAGGTTAGCTATGAATATAAAATTAGACAACGGAGCGCTGAGTTCTTTCAGACAGTAGTTTGACCCATCTCCAAAGCTTTGAAGAGGAATTCAAATACAGTATGAAAGACCTCGGCACACAATTGTTTCATTTTTCATTCGTAGCTGGTATTTCTTCATTTAACGAAATTCGCTCTAAAAGATCTCAGCTCTTTGCCGTTTCAGTTCCGGTTTTACGTCACGGACTCCCTTTTCACTCAAGGGCTAGGACGGTAGCCTTCTTGCGAAGGACTTGTTTTGGCGGATGTAATCGTTACCCTGAGTGCATGCCCTTGCTAACCTCAGACCATGAAAGCGCGAGCCCTCGACCTGACGCCTCAGAGTCGAGGACGCTACAGCTTGAACCACGGTGACTACAGTATTATAATAATAATAATAATAATACTTTTATACTTTATTTCCATTTCAATACAATGGGTATTCGTCAGCCAGGGTAAGCCCCAACCCCCCACTGTGGTGTCCACCCACAGCAGTTCCTGCCAGTAAACAGCTTAAACTCTCGGTCTTGGACGGGAACCGATCTTTCGACCTCATGATTGCGAAGCCAGCGCGTTACCACTGTACTAGCCGTTTCATTTTTCCTTTATAGCTTACTTTTGTGAATTCAACAGTGTGCCTACTTGTCAAGCAATTGGCAGTTGATCGTATTTTTACACTCTTGAAAATAGATGAATTTAATTTAAGGTCTTTTGAAGTGTTTACATGAATTATTATAGATCTACTTCGTAGTCACCGTGGCTCAAGCGGTAGCGTCCGTGACTCTAAGGCGTCAGGTCGAGGGTTCGTGCCCCGTCACGGTCTGGGGTTAGCAAGGGCATGCACTCAGGGTAACTATTACATCTGCCAAAAACAAGCCCTTCGAAAGAAGGCAAGCGCCCTAGCCCTTGGTAGAAAAGGGAGTCCGTGACGTAAAACCGGAACATTATAGATCTGCTTCATTAGTGGTGTTCTGGTGTGTCCGTTTATTTAACATTATTCATAATCAAACATTTAGTTTATATACGAAATTAATTTTAAATCAAATGATCGTTTTATTCCACTTATTAACATAGAATTTATTTAAAGGACCTGAGTCGTGTTTATATAATTTCTTTGAAGTCTGTGTAATTAATTGTTCTAATACATTGCTGTTGTGTTTCAGTGCTGCAGGAGGCGACCTACAAACTCTGTTGGATCAAGATATTGTTCCATACGAAAGAGACGTCAAGAATTTCATGCGACAGCTACTTGAGGGACTAATGTTCATCCATGATCAAAATGTCGTTCATCTCGATATCAAGGTAAGAGAAAAAAAAACATAAATAAATAAAGAAATCATTGTTTATAAAAACGCGTTAACCATACTCTCTGAAATCTGAGTCTAAAGATCTGGTCAAACATAAGCGAATTGTTATAGGAATTGAGTCATAATGCCTTCATTGCGTATGTTTTAAAATAGAAATTCTATTTTTAGCCGTCATTTCAAGCTCTGGGGATAATTATATCAGTTGTGTTCTACCTCCTGGCTTCTACAGAGTCGCTTTATTTTCAGTTGCTAAAGAGGGTAAAAATAAAGCGTAATTTTACTTGTAAAAGTCTGTGAAAAATATGTAGAGCACATAAAAGATACTGCTAACTTGAGATTGGAATAGAAAGGCCTGGATAATTTACTATTAATATATACGACCATGTTCATCTAGCTTTACTACTACTACTACTACCACTACTACTACTATTACTACTACTACTACTACTGCTGCTTTTATTGCAATAATATATAGGGAACCGTCTCATCAGCCTAGCTCGAACAGGTTGCCTGTACTACTACTACTAGGTGAAGTAAAACTACTACTACTACCACCACTATGTGTAGTAAAACTACTGCTACTGCTACTACTACTACAACTAATTATTTTTTTTTGAGGGGGGGGGGCATTTTAAGAATTTTAATGCTTGTTGTACCATTTTTTAACGTGATGGTCTTATATATTTCCTAATTACAGTACTCAGAGTTTGTACAAATTCAGCTCGCAATATCCAGTGGTTAAGAGCACATGTCTCTCTTAAAATTATACTGATCAGCTGTTTGCGACTCAGACTCCATGCTAGCCATGAAAGAAGGTCATTCTATGTGTCCCCAATGAGAACCCGTGAATAGGAAGTGGATAGATAGGTTGGAGCAGGGAGAATAAGACTGTTATGTCCTTCCTTATGTCCCAAGGTGGTCTCGAACGCGGGTTAGTCGCCTCCTGATTCGCGAATTCTTCTACTGACTCATTAGGAACAAGGCTTCTTTAACCCATGTTCGGGCTACATTGAAATTCTACCGTATATTATTCCATTATCCTCCGAGACTTGACCTTGTATCATATGGGAAACGGTAATATATTCTCTGCAACCAAAAAGGCACCATGGAAGATCTCATTTTTATGCGTTATCAAAGGCATTTTAGTTTTATGGGCGTTACCAAGGTCGAAATTGGTGACATTATGTAAGAGATTTCGCCTTCTTGGAATGGGGAAGTGGTTGTGTGATATGTTCTTGTTTACTGATGTTCGTATCATGAATAATAAATAATAAGGAAGCTCAGTACCAAAGGCTTTAAAAAATTGAATCTCGAGATATTCTTATTAAAACTTAAGCTGAAGGTATTGTTATTTTAGATTCTCCACCCACGGATGGGTGGAACGGGTCATGGTGGACCCATAGGGCGGTCGCCAGCCGGCACAGGCCCCAGCCCCCACTGTGGTGCCCAGCCACAGCAGTAACCTCCCCAGTAAACAGCTTAAACTCTCTTGCCTGGACGAGGCACGATTTCTCGACCTCGCAAATGCGAGGACAGCGCGTTACCACTGTACTAGCCAGGAGGCTACCTGAAGGAAGTTTTTTAATGACAGTGTTAGTTCGTTCATCTTCCCATCTTTACTCTAGTCCTTTATTTTTTTTCAATTCCAGATAGTTTTAGATGAAACTGGAAGTAGGCCTTTGAATTCTCGCACAAAAGTAGATGTTTGAAATTTTGGTCCTTAAAATTTTAAAGTAAAACTAGAATCTCTAACCATTGTCTCGGGTAGGATTATCCCAAGCCTCTGATTTTAGAGGGAAAGAAATTCTTATGGAAATAGCAAGCCAGTGATAAAAATTGTGCCTATATGAAGTTATGACTATGAATATGCACGCATTAAATGATTTTGAATCACACCTTGAACACCGTGTAAATTTTTGTACTTTGCAGTACTGCAAATCCCCCTCTTGAAATCGCTCCAAGGATTCACAGCAAAGGATATTCTGCATATATATATATATATATATATATATATATATATATATATATATATATATATATATATATATATATATATATATATATATATATATATATATATATATATAATATATATATATATATATATATATATATATATATATATATATATATATATATATATATATATATATATATATATATATATATGCTGCTAAATTTCAACATATTAATTGAAAACAGCAGATGACAGTTTTGTCTATTGATATGACTCCCAATATTGATCTGTTTGTCTTGTACATATGTGTAGCTTTCATATAACAGTAAACTTTGCACCAGTCCCCCGTTGCGATACTACAGCCGAAGGTTTTGGACTTAATTAGGACTATCTAGGACAGCTCAGTGATAAGTCTTCCGTCAGTTATGGTTCTTTCCCTATGCCTACATCTACATCGAATATTCTGGACTTGTCGTTACACATCTTTTTACAATCCCTTCACATCTGTTAAGTCACAACACTCCCCATCTGTTTCTCTTTACTTATTTTTTCTCCTTTTCATAGGACCCGGGCCTGATTATTGCTATTTTCTAAGCCTATCCCTGTGTTACATTTACAAAAAATAATGAAAATAATTTCTATATTGTTGTAGAGTTTGCTGTCCAGTATTAACTTTTAAAATATCTGATCAAAACAGGAGGAGAAGCACGATACGTCTTTTACGTTTCTGAGGAAATTGTCAATATTTTCGCCTTTTGGAAACTGCTTTGGCGTGAAATATCATCTTGTGTGCTTCTTTGGTCCTCCCTCGGATATTGCGGCCCCCCCACGATGCTCGATCCTTTTAACGTAACCTTATAAAGGCCCAGATCTTGCAAAATCCTTATGATGAATGACCATTTAACGAACTAGGAGAGGTGAATCCTTTCATTGTGTGGGTTTGATAAGTGGTGAATCGTACACAGAACACCTCTGATATTCCATTTCATGTGGGTTGAGTTACATAAGTGCCATATTGATGCCAATTTTCATACTTGGGTGCAGAAAAGAATGGGCAATAATAATGATCATTCCTATTTTTAGATAGCTTCAATATTTAATGTTTATGTCAATATGTAATTTCATGTAACGTTTATACAAATTTTTTATTTTGATTTTAAAGAGAATTGGAAATAACAGTTTTATCCCATATGCTTAGGCAGAGTTATTTAGCTGGGTGATTTGGCACTGGTACAATTCTCGTTTTTAACGAGTATGGCTTTTGTTTTTAACCGTGTCAAGTCTGTGGTTCATTCTCGTGGGAGTTTGGTGGCTTCGTAACTACTTGAATAAAAGCTAAATTGATCGAAGCTAGCGCAAATATTTTCCTTACATGTAGGTAGAAAATGAGACTAACGTGTTCTTTACCAATACACTGGTAAGATAATACTCATTTGACTTTTATTGTGAAAGCTAGACGCGTAGATAGGGAAAATAAGTAACACATGTAGTAGGTTGGACCATGGCACCAGTCCCCCGTTGCGATACTACAGCTGAAGGATTTTTAAACTTGAATAGGACTGTCCAGGACAGTTCGATGTTAAGTCTTCCTTCAGTTACGGTTCTCTTTCTATGCCTACATCAACACTGAATATGCTTGCATATTCATTACACACCTCTTATTATCCCTTCACTTCTGACAAGTCATTACACTTTCCATCTCTGTTACTTTTTACGTAATGTATTCTTCGTGCCCAGGCTCGATTGGGGCTGTTTTATTTTATTTCATTTTTTTTTTTTTGGCCCGTCCTGGTGTCACAGTCATAAAAAAAAATCTAGGTTATTTTTTTCTGAATACACATTATTAATGTTGATGTAATCTTGATTTGTGCAATATTCAGTTAGAGAAATTTAGTTTATTGGTTATGAGTACGCATAAAAGTGAATTTTGTGTATGATATATATATATATATATATATATATATATATATATATATATATATATATATATATATATATATATATATATATATATATATATATATATATATATATATATATATATAATATATATATATATATATATATATATATATATATATATAATCCTCTTATTATTGTAGCTCTATATGATTATTTAAAAACTTGGGCTCTACCCGTTTTTTAATATTTATTTTTTTTAATAAACATATTCAACCTCCACTGACAGCTTAATGTCAAAAAAATTATTATATTAATCAAGCTCTAATACACTTAAGGGAATCTTGGACATTGCTTTTATGCATAAATACATATCGCACATCCTGAGCAAGTGCCAAGAAAGCTGGTGTACAGCCAGCGAGCACATTGCTTTTATGCATAAACACATATCGCACATCCTGAGCAAGCGCCAAGAAAGCTGGTGTACGGCCAGCGAGCTCATAATATTATCTAATGTACAGCCAGTCGACTCTATAATATTAAACGAGTTTTTTGATACGGGTAATTGAAGGGGGAGTGGCCGTGGAGATGGTGATAGGAGAGCAAAGTAGTGAAAAACGACCTACGGCGAGGCATTGAAAAGTAGTGTGAGAAATCGTGATTGGCAGCAAACGAGGCGTTTCCACGTTAAGTCTTCACGGAACGATAGCTTTGCCTCTGCTTATTTATTACCGGAGCAAAGAGGGTTACGGCATACACCTTTAGAGATGATATGACATGGTGTTTTTCAGTATCCTTTAATATTGCCAGAATTTACCTCAAAATATTAAATTTTTCTTCGTCGAGGTTTACGGAATACCTCCCACAGAATGGGCATTCATGGGTGTTCTGGAATAATGTTTCTCGGTATTCTCATGTTATTATTGTTTGAATTTAGAAGAGGCGAATAGACAAAGAAATTGAATATGCAGAAATAGAAGAGAAGAAATGGCAAGGAAAAAAAACGCAGTGATGGAAGAGGACAAGGAAAATCCTCTCCTCAAGAAATTTCGAAGAGACGAATAGACAAAGAAATTGAAAATGCAGACATAGAAGAGAAGAAAGGGCAAGGAAAAAAAAAACACGCCGGAATGGAAGAGGACAAGGAAAAACCTCCCAAGAAATTCAGAAGAGACGAATAGACAAAGAATTGGAAACGCAGAAATAGAAGAGAAGAAAGGGCAAGGAAAATAAAAACGAAGGAATGGAAAAGGACAAGGAAAAACCTCTCAAGATATTTAGAAGAGACGAATCGACAAAGAAATTGGAAACGCAGAAATAGAAGAGAAGAAAGTGAAAAGAAAAAACGCAGTAATGGAAGAGGACAAGGAAAACAGTCTCCTCAAGAACTTTTTCCAGTTCGCACGATCTCTTTCATGTAGAGATTTTCCCCCCTCTATTTATTCCGGGTATAAACTTATGCAAATTATTATTATTATTCTTTTGTGGTGGTGGTGGTTACGCAATTTTGTAGAATTGTATTATTAAAGAGAACAAGAGGTTATTTTTTCTTTTTTGTTTTTTGTCATAATTAATCACTATCATTAGGGTGGAAACAGATTGGAGCAGTGGAATTAATGCTGAATGTCCTTTTTATCCTCCCCCCTTGCTTGGGGCTGGAACACGGGTCTATCACTCCCCGAGTCGAGGAAATAAATTATTCTGCATTTTAATTTTAAAATTTTCTCCAATTAACCACATTATTGTTATTATAATTCTCTAATTAACCACATTATTGTTATTATTATTATAATTAACCACTTCTTTAGCCTTGCCACATCGTGACTAATTTAATGGAAGAGAATGTCATGCACTATACCTCCTTTACCTCAGGTGAGAGTCTCTGATTACAAAATTCTTGACTCTGGACCCTGGGAAAATACCTAGCTCACATAGACTGCACGATCTGCCCATAAGTGCTGTTCTTTAAATTTTTATTACTAATTCTCAGGTTGTTTATTTTCACGTTATTTGTAATCTTCTTGAGACTGCTTTCCATATATCTGAGGTCCCGAGGAGAGAGAGAGAGAGAGAGAGAGAGAGAGAGAGAGAGAGAGAGAGAGAGAGAGAGAGAGAGAGAGAGAGAGAGGAGAGAGAGAGAGAGAGAGAGAGAGAGAGAGAGAGAGAGAGAGAGAGAGAGAGATTATTTTATTATTTTATTAATTTATTGCGCCAAGGCGTCAGACATTACATGAGTTCATACAAATAATGCTTCAAATGGATATAAAACCAAGAATTGAACATGGTTTACAGGGAGGTGTACATATTGATAAAACATTGCTGCATACTAACACACAACTCACAGAATGGCAGCACAGAGTACATTATATGCAAAAGTAAAGCTCAGAGAAACGCAGAATGCACAAACAGAATTATATAGCAACATACAGAAAATATATGTATAATTCAATATAATTAATGGCCACCAAAGTGAGGAAAACGAGCAAGAATAACATCAAGGTTGTCATCATTAAGTAAAAATGAGCAGATCTGTATTAAGTTCTGACCTCGTGGTAAAACATCTCTCACTGCGGGGCACTGAAGACAATAGTGGTCAAGAGTGTTAGCATTAGTTCGGTCGCATAATGTACAGGAGGTGTACTGTGGCATATCTAGAGTCTGGGAGACCTGCCATAAAGGCCGATACCCCATTCTGAGCCGAGCACTAACTACATTGTTTTTCCGCACCATTAACCCGCGTCTGCGATACTTGTAGCGACTGTGAAGGAAGTGATCATGGTGCTGTATGGACACACTGTTGGCCCTCTCCGTGTCCCTGCGCTGGACCATCATGGCAAACCCAGCTGAGTAGATGATGTTACGTAGGCATCGGAGGGAGGGCTCAGCGTCCACAGCATGCCCATCCAGCATACAGGCCGCCTTGGCAAGACGATCCGCTGTGTCGTTGCCAGTCAGCCCAATGTGGGATGGAGTCCACACAAATGACACAACAAGAGAAGCATCCCGAGCGGCTGCGAGGCGACATAGTATATCTCCCACAGCACGGCCACAGATAGGTCTTGGCGAGGATAGGGCTTGTAGGGCCGATTGGGAGTCACAAATTATTACCCCATTCACTCGTCGTCGAACAAGGAGAGTCACGGCATCCAAGATGGCATTCAGTTCACAGTAGGTGGAGCTCGACGAGGTGGGTAGTCTACGGCCAATCCATGAATCAGCCGGCACAGGCGGCTCCATGGTGGGGGAAAACACAGCACATGCCGCCCTCCCATCTGCTTGCACAGAACCATCAACATAGACGTGGTGTGCTGCAGGGACAGACGTGGATACATCAGCGATAGTCTCCAGAGCTAACTGTCTCTGCAAGGGGGGATAGACATCCTTCGAGGTCGGTGTATATGTGACAGCGGGGAGGGGGACACGCCAGGGTGGTAAATCTGGGACAGCCGCCTGCACTGGCAGGTCGATGTCAAGGCCACGGAGAATGTCACTCACCACCCTGATAAGGTTATGACCTCCTGCTCGAAGTGGGAGCCTGGGTGCGTCTGGATCAAGGGACGTCCTCATGACAGCAGAGAAGTACGGAGCAAGAAAGGGGTAGTGAAGACACTTAACAGTAAAATAGGACACATTGGCATAAATCCTCTCCACAAGAGGGGGTAAGTTGAGCTCCAACTGCATACTCACAATACGGGTAGAGAGAGAACATCCCAAGATAAATCTCATGACTCGGTTCTGGAACTTTTCAAGTGGCTCGAGAGCTGGTTTAGGAAGTTGACACAAGGCAGGAGACAGATAGTCAACCACTGACCGAAGTAGTAGGATGTAGAGGGTCCTCGCCACTGGGATGGAGACTCCTGCAGCATTGTTGGCAAGCCACTTGACAGGTGCAAAGCGGGGCTCCAGACGGTCAAGAAGGCTCTTCACAAAGGGATGAATTCGTTGACGAGCAGGTATAGCTGGGGTGATCCGGACAGGTGCACCTAAATACGTGTACTGTGTGCAGTGAGGGATGACATTACCACCCATGGCGAATGCGGGCAGTGCTCTGCAGTTGCGTGAAGTAAAAATCCTGCTTTTTTCTGGGGAGATAATAAGGCCACAGGAGGTAGCAGACACGTAAAAGTCATGGAGCATGTGCTGAAGGTCGTGAGTTGAGGTCGTGTGGATGCATATGTCGTCCGCATAGCAGGTAACTGTAGTACCGGGGATGACAGGAAGGAGGGAGAGTAGACGATGCATAAGGATATTGAATAGAAAAGGACTTAGCACACCCCCCTGAGGAGTACCCAGTTCAAACCGTTCATAGGAGCTATACGACCCTTTAAAAAGGACGCTTGATGTTCTGTTGCAGAGATATCCCCGTATCCATTTCAGTATGTTCCCCCGAACTCCAAAGTCCACCAGCTGGTCAAGAATAATTTCCTTGTTGGCTATATCGAAGGCAGATTTGAGGTCCAGGAAGGCGACCACACTGGTGGGAGAAAGACGGGTGTAGAGTTCAGCGAGGCAGTGATGTGTGCTCCGTTGTGGGAGGAAACCATAAAGACTGGGGGAGAGTTTATCCTGTAGACGGTGCATGAGCCGGGCAAGAAGGATGCGTTCAAACACTTTGCTGAAGCAGGAGGTGAGGGAGATAGGCCTAAATTTGTCGGTTCCAGGTTTTGGTAGAGGAATAATAGTGCTTCTGGTCCAGGCAGAGGGCACATGCCCCAAGCAAAAGCAAAGATTGAAGAGGCGCAGTAGGGGGTTACCAGGAACTTTCTGAAGAAGACGGAGAACTTGATATGTAAGACCATCCTCCCCAGGGGCAGTAGCCTTAATCCTAGCAAGAGCACGTCGTAGTTCATCCTCTTCATCCGTCTGTAGTAATGCACCCATTAGGCGGAGGTTACGAACACTGCGGTGGGTGGAGAGTGCCTCTTGAACGTTCCCGGGAAGGTTGCAAGTTTGTGACTGTGCTGACCAGGTAGTAATGAGGTCCTGAGCGTACTCAAGTGGACTGTGGTGTAGAGCACAGGTGGGTTTCTTCTTGACAGCCTTCCTTATAAGATGCCACATAGTCCCAGCGCTAGTCTGATGGTTAATACTATCCGTAAATTTCTGCCAATACTCCGTGTGCACACACTTCTGCAGGGCAACTAGATCATCCCTCGCCAACTGATATTGGTGCAGGTGGTCAGGGGTGGGCTGTCTTTGAAAGGAGAGTTCAGCATCCACAGCTGTCCTTTCCGCCTGGGCAATACGCTGGTCCAAAGTCCAGGAATGGGCCTCAGGGCGACGTGGAACGTGTGGTCTGAGAACATAATGCGTGTAGAAGTCATGTGTAGAATCCACCAGTGAGTTGTATAAGCTGTCTGGAGAAAGGAGATCAAAAGTGGGAAGGAGGTGAGAGATAAAGGAAATATAAGTGGGACAGTATTTGGGAGGGATAGAGATGCGGGTGCGGTGATGGGAGAGGGTAGCTGGAGTCTGAAGTATGGAGTATTTCAGGCTAAGGGCAACATGGTCAGAAAAGAGAGAAGGGATAGAAGAGCAGGAGACATTAGGTTCCACAAGGCCAGCTGTGAGAATGTGATCTACAGTACCCCCACGAGCGTGTGTGGCACCACCAGTATCCCAGCGGGTGAGGCGGTAGCGGCGGATGTAGTCGAGCAGAGGCTTGCCACCGCGATTGGGAGTGAGAGATGAGTCACCAAGGGCAGGGTGTCTGGCGTTAAAATCCCCCATATAGATCATTCCACTGTCTGTAGGTATTGGAAGGGCTGGTAGATTAATCACACCTGGGGCAGAGTAGACATTGCACAATCGAAGAGTACCATTCCCGACAGTGATTTCAAAGAGCTGAAAGGTCATATCAACTTGTGCAGAAGAACCAAGGAGCATGTGAGGTATGGAGGAATGAATGTAGGTAATGAGTCCTCTTCTGGTATAATGCACATATGAAACATACCCTGTGAGCATAGGAGCCTCCTCCCCTGGTGGTGCACCACCAGGAAAAGCCTCTTGTATGAAAATAACCTGCGGATGATGACGATAAACATAGGCTCTAAGTGCAGTGAGTTTAGGAGAGTGTCTAATTCCAAAGGCATTCCAAGAGATGGCATGAAATTGTATGCGACTAGCGAATCTTATTCTTATTTTTGCGGAAGGCAGAAGTGGGCGGGGCACTGTCAGACAGAGCATGGATGAAGAAGACCTGGGCTGCACATCAGTCAACTTCTCAAGGTGGGAGGCGACCTTATTAAACTTGTCAGTGAGATTCGTGATGGTGTCAACAACAGCTTGATGAGACTCGACCAAACTTGCTGAGAGTCCTTTCCATTGTATCTTGCTGGGTGACCATACTGTCAATGCGGGCACCTATGGTATCAAGGCGAGCTGTGAGAGCTGTACAGCGGGACTCCAGGGTAGCAACAGCCTTACGGAGAGCAATGATGTCAGCAGAGTCAGGAGGACGTAGAGAGGAAGGTGCGGCGATGGGCGGTGGCGGGGGGGCAGTGGAGCGCGCTCTGGTGGTGTGGCATGA
>JAXCGZ010009112.1:0-2500 GCA_037179515.1 Halocaridina rubra
AGGGAATATGTGGAAAAAATATTAATACTACTACTTTCTCTACTACTACTCAATGATTCCTATTACTACTGCTGCAAATTTCACTACTATTGCTGCTACTGCTACATCACCAACAACAACAACTACTACCACTACGAAAAAGAAGAAGCAGTAGTAGTAGTAGAAGTGGTAGTAAATGAAATCAGTGAACTGCAGCATAAACAGAGAATAGAATTAAAAAAAAAAGAAGGTCAAAAAGTGCTACATACATGAACGAAGGAAAACTTGCAAAACAGTCATCAAAGAAAGAAGAAGAAGAAGAGCATTTGGAGTGACACTGACCTATAGACGTAGCCCATCATTAATCATTCTAAGCATACAAGAGGACTCTGCCTTGCATGTGCTTGCATAATGCAATTAGGTATAATGAAAAGTAAGCACACTCTTAGAACTCTTTTTGATTCCTCTTCCTCTTTATCAAGAGGAATATGCGGCAAGAGAAAAGGACAGAAAGAGAACACATTCATAAATGAAGTCATTTCAGTAATTATTTGAAGACGTGAATTGAAAACAATGCTAATGAAAACTAGGAGAGAGAGAGAGAGAGAGAGAGAGAGAGAGAGAGAGAGAGAGAGAGGAGAGAGAGAGAGAGAGAGAGAGAGAGAGAGAGAGAGAGAATAGCTACTGTCGAGCGAGACATGTGAACTATAAAGGCTTTTCTTTTTAAAGATTCTCAAAAGATGCTTTGGTTTGACAGTGTGCCGAGAGGTAATTTCAGCTACGTTCAAGAAGGAAAAACTCTCTTCATATTCCCACTACATATTTATAATACATTTCTCATACAAGGGAGCTTTATTTTGATCTTATTTTCAAGGGATATCGTTCCGGTTTTACGTCACGGACTCCCTTTTCAACCAAGGGCAAGGACGATTGCCTTCGCGAAGGACTTGTTTTGGCAGATGTAATCGTTACCCTGAGTGCATGCCCTTGCTAACCTCAGACCGTGACGGGGCGCGAACCCTCAACCGGACGCCTCAGAGTCGCGGACGCTACCGTTTGAGCCACGGTGACTACCTATCTAATTTTCCAGGGAAATGCCTAGTAGAATTCCATTAGCAATTCTATTGCTTTGATTCATGTCAAAATATTTTTATATATCATTAATCATTAAGCCACCGTGGTCGAGTGGTAACGCTCGCGACTTTCATTCGTCAGGTCGTGGGTTCGCACCCCGTCATGGTCAGATGTAGAAAGGGTATTCACTCAGGGTAACGACTCGCGACTTTGATTCGTTAGGTCGTGGGTTCGCACCCTGTCATGGTCAGAGGTAGAAAGGGCATTCACTCAGGGTAACGACTCGCGACTTTGATTCGTCTGGTCGTGGGTTCGCACCCCGTCATGGTCAGAGGTAGAAAGGGCATACACTCAGGGTAACCCCTCGCGACTTTGATTCGTCAGGTCGTGCTTTCGCAGCCCGACACGGTCTTAGGTAAAGGGCATTCACTCAGGGTAACGACTCGCTTTTGCAAAAACCGAAGTCCCGCGCAAGAAGGCACCATCCTAGCCTTTAGTAGAAAAGGAAGCCCAAGACGTTAAACCTTTCACATTTTACGCTATACTTCAATAATGTATTTCTACTTATCTCAAACATTGTGCATTGCATTTATAAGTAGAAAAAGAGATTTAGATCATTATTTGTGTGCTCAAACTGACTCGACTGCAATATTTATTTTCATATATATATGACTGTTTTTTTCTGTCTGTCGATTTCCTTTGCGTAACATTACTTCGTCTCTGCCTTGCCCTTAACCTTTTTCATTTTCCTTCGTCTTGGAATTTTCTCGTGCCCGGGCCTTTATTGATGAGGCCAGTTTCTGTCTGTCCCAAGTGTCACACTCATAATTTAAAAAAAAAATCTTAATAAAATAAAATATATATATATATATATATATATATATATATATATATATATATATATATATATATATATATATATATATATATATATATATATATATATATATATATATATATAAAGCATCTTTTACCATTGGCTTTCTTCGCATATGACGAAAAATAGGTAAATAATCTTTTATCCCCAACAGTCCTTAACGCAAAATAAGAAAGCATAAGTCTCAAAATGAAAAGTAATAAAAAACAACCGAGAGCAGTTTTTCCAAAACAAGGATTCATGATTATTAACAACTGAAATACTAATTAATGACATCAGTATATAATTTATCTTTTAATGAAGACTTAACTACAAAAGAACGTTTATGGATATCCTAGAAAAAAAATAAAGTGCTATGAAAAAATTCTTTCCGTTCAATCCATCAAATTTTTATTTTTCAAGGAAAAGATGAATCGGATATCGATATAACATCCTTCTATGCGCGCGCGCATACACTCAGAAAGATAAAATATGGCTAGAGAGAGAAAAGAGAGAGAGAGAGAGAGAGGAGAGAGAGAGAGAGAGAGAGAGAGAGAGAGAGAGAGAGAGAGAGAGTAAAAACCCTTATCA
>JAXCGZ010009113.1:0-12064 GCA_037179515.1 Halocaridina rubra
GTACCTCTTCAGGTCTAAAAGAACTAGAAACCCTTTGTTAACTGCTATAGCCAACAGTTTCCTCAGGGCCTTACTCTACTGTACCTCTTCAGGCCTAAAAGAACTAGAAACCCTTTGTTAACTGCTATAGCCAACAGATTCCTCAGGGCCTTACTTTACTGTACCTCTTCAGGTCTAAAAGAACTAGAAACCCTATGTTAACTGCTATAGCCAACAGTTTCCTCAGGGCCTTACTCTACTGTACCTCTTCAGGTCTAAAAGAACTAGAAACCCTTTGTTAACTGCTATAGCCAACAGTTTCCTCAGGGCCTTACTCTACTGTACCTCTTCAGGTCTAAAAGAACTAGAAACCCTTGGTTAACTGCTATAGCCAACAGTTTCCTCAGGGCCTTACTTTACTGTACCTCTTCAGGTCTAAAAGAACTAGAAACCATTTGTTAACTGCTATAGCCAACAGTTTCCTCAGGGCCTTACTCTACTGTACCTCTTCAGGCCTAAAAGAACTAGAAACCCTTTGTTAACTGCTATAGCCAACAGTTTCCTCAGGGCCTTACTTTACTGTACCTCTTCAGGTCTAAAAGAACTAGAAACCCTTTTTTAACTGCTATAGCCAACAGTTTCCTCAGGGCCTTACTCTACTGTACCTCTTCAGGCATGAAAGAACTAGAAACCCTTTGTTAACTGCTATAGCCAACAGTTTCCTCAGGGCCTTACTTTACTGTACCTCTTCAGGCCTAAAAGAACTAGAAATCCTTTGTTAACTGCTATAGCCAACAATTTCCTCAGGGCCTTGCTCTACTGTATCTCTTCAGGCTTAAATGAACTAGAAACCCTATGTTAACTGCTATAGCCAACAGTTTCCTCAGGGCCTTGCTCTACTGTACATCTTCAGGCTTAAATGAACTAGAAACTCTTTGTTAACTCCTATAGCAAGGAATAAGCTTTAGCATTTAGCAGAAAGGGTTTTCTACTTCTATTGAATCTCTCTTCTAACTACTATAGCTAGTTATTAGGTGTGTTCATTCCCTAGCTCCTTAAGTTAGCTGAGAGGTTTCTTACCTCTATTAAACCTTGAGTGGTATAGTCGGTAGCGCATTAAGAACAATGATTATCAAATTTCGATCAAGGACAGCGATGTTTCTTATTTCTATACGTATGAACTTCTTCTTCGTCTACATCTTTTCCCACTTTTATATGGGGTCGATGTTTCTATATGTATGAACATGAGATCTATAACCGCAACTGATCAGGAAATTAATCGTATAATTAATAAATAATTTTCAACAGGCGTGATAATTGCGGGAGATGTCTAGTCAGAAACATTCTTTCAATAATATTTAATGCCAGCTGAAATAAAATTTATTAAATACAGAAATTAATAAATAAATAAATATAACAATAATTAAATAAGTGCAACATTAGAGTTAAGATATGAAGCAACTTCGCCTTTTTGTTTTTTTAAATATGACTGAAATTCAAGGACTTGTCTGTCATGGTGGACAAATTTTGCGCTGGAAAATTATTTATTTTAAGGCGGGAAAATAATTTTCATGGAGTGGTTTCATATTGTCTTATTTCCTTCCCACCTGGTCTCCTGCACACACAGCACTCCAATTCTCCTCCTCTCCATCAGGTCCACCAATTCTCGCCCCTTCCCAGTCATCGTCCCCACATAGAGTGCCCACCCGCAGCACCTCAGCTGACACACTCCCTTGAGCTTGCCTCTTTCACCCAGCCCGCCCATGACTGGGTAGCCCTGGCTGTCTTTCCGGAGGGGTCAGGCGAAGCCCCAACGCGTCGCCTAAGGGGAACGCCCTAGTATGGTGACTATTCTCGTTATCTGTACTGGCCATATTTTGGTTTTGGCAAAATTTTTATGGCCGGATGCCCTTCCTGTCGCCAACCCTCCCCATTTACCCGGGCTTGGGACCGGCACCAAGTTGAGGCTGGCTTGCCCCCCTCAGTGGCTGGGTTAAACACCACACCTCTCACTTTCTCCCTCTCTCAATGTTCTTCTTCTTCTTCGTCGGATTTCTTTATTTTTTATCAACTTACCAGATGCAATTTTTGTTATATTGACTTACCAATACTGGGAAGGCCAGCATAAACACTAGCTCACACTGGGGAAACCAATAAACTTGTTGTAAGGGGACGTTCCCAAGGTATGAATGGTCCTTGGTACTCGCGAACCCTAAACACGAGATCCCTGAAAATCGAAGAGATTAACTTTCACAAGAAGTTTTTTCTGGGCTTCCCCAATAGGAGTAGTGCTTAGTACTGTCCTTCCCAGTATTGATAAGTCAATAGAACAAAAATTGCATCTGCGTCTTCAAAGCCGTATGAATGTCTTCAGTGAATGGTATCTGTCATTTAATTCCTACTGGCGTCAATCTTATATACATTGATTGTGGTCCTCATTTCCTCGTTAAAAAGATCCAGTACGTTATCGCATAGAGAAGAGATGTCTTCTTTCAGGCCTTCCATCATTGCCTCTTGTTCTAAATCTCGCTTGAAATACACTTCGTTGATATCCTTCCTACATTGATCCATTATTTTCTTTATTTCAATCTCATAGATGGTAGACTGCAGAGGGACGCCATTGAGGTATATTTCTCTCTTAATAACTGTAGCTGCTGCTTCATCTACGGCATTTCTCATAACTTCGCTAAGCCGTAAGAAATAGTGCTGTATGATGTGGAAGATATTTTCCTTGGCTTCATGCAACATATCGACGTGCATATTGAGAGATTCTTCCATCTTTTGCAGAGTGATGTGGGCGTTATCGCGTTCTTTCTTGTAACAGTCAATTTCTCTGAGCCTTTCTTTTTCATCCTGCATGTTGTGTTGCCTCAGCCTCTCTCTGCAGCATGTTAGGTCGTGTTGTAACTCATCAATGGTCTTTCGCAAATAATCTTCTTCTTTTATGTGTTCCTCATTGAGAGTGAAGAGCGTGTCGTTCGTCTCCCTCAATTTATCGTTCGCTTTTTCCAGTTGGAGCAGTTTCTTTTCGCTGGCTTTGACCAACAGCGCTCTGTCTTGCAGAATCGTTTGCAGTTGATCTTGCAGATTGGCCTTCTCATGCTGTAGCATTGCAATTCTTACTTCGAGCTCCTCCTCGCGGCGCTTTTGATCTTCGGCATTCTTTTGATGGCCCAACGTCTGCGTTTCTTGCAGAGCTTTAAGGTTTGTAATTTCAATTCGGAGCCGATCAATTATGCTGCCTTGACATTTCATTTCATTTTCGTAATCGTTCTTCTCTTGAAGTCGAATGTTGTATATCTCGAAGCGTTCTTCATTCACTTTTCTATAATCTTTCTGGAGATTCAGTAGTCGTTTTTCGTAATCGTGTAATATTTCGTCCTTCTCTTCTATTTGCTGTTTCTGGAAAGTCTGAAGGAAGGCGACCTTTTCTCGAGTTTTCGCTTCTATGGCGCGCTTCTCGGCATAGACTACTCTTAACTCTGCTCTTAAATATTCCTCTTGCTTCGTCAGACAAGCATTGTCTCGTTCAAGTCCTTCATTTTTGGCCATCAATACTATATGTTGTATTTTCAGATCTTTCAATTCTTGACTTAATCTTTTGATGGGAGCAGCACAATCCTTCGTCTCTTTCTTTGGAGATGGTGAGGCCTTTTTCAATGGCTTTTCGGAGATGAGGTAGTAAGCCTGTTTCTTTTCTTCTCCCTTGTACATGGAGCAGGGGAACTTCATTTCAAACGGCGTCGAAGAAAGGAAATTTTTAACGTAGTTTAGCTTCGTACACAAGCAAACAGTAGAGACGATAAAGTAAAGAATGATAAATTTTATGTATGATTCCATCTTGCGAGGTAAGTTGTATTACCAGAAAGAGTTGATACGTTTTCCCTGATATCCAGGTCGTGGTTTCATCTTCGACTTTGAACACTCCGGATTGTGTCTGTGTGTATTCTATTCTTCTAACTGTATTTCAGAATTGGGCATTAAGATAAATATGATTATTTACTTTTGTTGGTAAGTTTGTGAGAATATTTGTATTGTTCTTTAGGCTAAGATTTTTTTGATGGACAAAATATTGTTTCTATTACTTATGCTATTTTGTGCAAAAAGAAAAAAAATAATATATTTTTGTAATACTTTTGTAATATTTTGTCAATAAACTATATATATATATATATATATATATATATATATATATATATATATATATATATATATATATATATATATATATATATATGTTCTAAATATTTACATACGTGTACATACAGACAGATAGACATACATACATACAGACAGACAGAGACATACATACATTCATACAGACAGACAGAGGCATACATACATACAGACAGATAGAGACATACATATATATATATATAGTTTATTGACAAAATATTACAAAAGTATTACAAAAATATATTAAATTTTTCTTTTTGCACACATACATGCATGCATACATACATACAGACAGACAGAGACATACATACATACATACATACATACATTCGTGCGTACGTATATACTTTTTTGCAATATGCTGTAGAACGGTCAAACACGCCAAAATTGTAGCTGTTGTGAGGCTTCGAGCTCCAGAAGCTTCGCTTATGAAGCTTTTCGCCTCCCGCTCATGTAGATTCCTCGATTGTTGCTATTAAAAAGAAAAAAAAATACGTTCTGAAGACTCCTCTATCTGGATTCCAGATTCTGGAAGGAAATGTGTTGGAAGATATTGAAGACAGGTTTCAGCGAGGCTTCAAGGCTTCGGCAAGCAGGGCTTCTGGAGAAGGCTTCATAGAGGTTGGGAATTTGGTCTTGGTTATTTTGGAGAGAAAATGGCTTCGTAGACACTGAATCATATTTATTTATCGTATACAAACTTAGACACACACAATCATCTTCTTCTACTTTTCCCACTTTTATGTGGTGTCGATGTTTCTGGCCAGTGTTCTCCACATGTTCCTGTCCCATACCTCATCACCCAACAAACCTTTAGACCTCAGGCCGTCATTGATGCAATCCATCCACCTACGCTTTGGTCTCCCCCTCCCTCTCCTTCCCTGTATATCCATTTCCATCACCCTCCTCCCAACATACTGTTCATCCCTTCTAACGACATGACCATACTACCTTAGTCTACTTTCTTGTATCTTTTCTGATATTTCTCTAATTTTTGAGGTACCTCTTATTACCTCGTTTCTGATCTTATCGCTTCTTGTCACCCCACACATCCATCTCAACATCCTCATCTCTGCCACATCCAGGTTTTTCTCTTGTGTCTTCTTTATTGCCATGCCTCTGCTCCATACATCATCGCAGGTCTCACAACTGTCTTATGCACTTCACCCTTCAACTTAATCCCTATTCTCCTGTCGCACAATACCCCAGACACTTTCTTCCAGTTCTTCCATCCCGCTTGTATTCTGTGGGTTATTTCTGACTCTAGGTCACCATCCTCAGCTACTGTTGATCCCAAATACTTGAACTTTTCAACATAGACACACACAATACATACACAAAATTATATTAGCTGGAGAGTCGATTTTTTCTTTTCGCTGATATTCTCCCTTGAGGGTGACTGGACTTTCCCTTTTTGGCCCGAGGTTGGGGTAAAATTCGCTGATTGATGGTGGAACTCGCTCTTGAGGGCGACCGGACTTTCTTATTTTGGCCCGCAGGTGAGGTTGTACCAAACTGTAAAGATAACAGAAAACACAAGAGTTCAGCTGAGGATTATGAACTCCTGTTTTGGTGGTGATTGAGAGTTATTACATAGTTATCTTGGTGGAGGGTATTCACTGATGATTTTCAGTAGACTGTTCATGTAGTTGTGCTACTTCAGTCCCCGGGTCAAATATCAAGGTAAAATAAGGAAACTGAGGCTTCACTTTGGGTATTGCATTCACAAAGCACTCATTATAAAAAAAAAAAAAAATGCACATCTAAAATTGGTGATTTAAAAAAAAAATATGTATTTTATTTCATCCAGTGATCATTTATTAATTAAGAAATAAATTACACTCATTAAATATAAATATATTTGAGCTTGATCTTTAAGCTCAAATTCTAATCTTACCTAACCTAACCTAATCTCATTTCTTCAGGCGCTCCAAAACTTAAAAGCCATAAAGATAAATACATATGGAACACATATATAAACACTGAAATAGAAGAAAAAGACAAAATGAAAACGAATTAAAGACACTAAGAAACATTAAGCCAATATGTAAAGACGAGAACCGAAAAAATGGGTATAAAAGAAATTTTTATAATTAAGAAAATAATGACAAATTTATCTATACATAAGTAGAAAAGAAAAATGGGGCATAATAGAAATCGTAATAAATAAGACTTAATGATAGACGAACTTATAAATAAATATTTTAAATAAAATACAAAAAAATGGGGGTAATAGACGAAATATTATTTATTGCATCATCTGTTTTTATCGCTTTTTTTTAATATTATGCCATTTTCCTGTATATTATCGTACGTATTGGCTTCACCCTTGACCTAATGTGGCCAAATTGTATAATAATTTGATTATTATACATTTCTTCATCACATATATTTTTTCTGTTGTCATTGATTGGAAGCCTTGAGGGAAATTCAGAGGAAATAAAACTGCCTTTTATGGCACAATAATATACAGTTATCTTCTAAGGCCTGGTAACACTAAAAGTAATGATGATTAAAATAATAATAATAATAGTAATAATAATAATACGACTAATAATAATTACTTTCACAGTTTTTATTGGACAACCTTTTATTATTATTATTATTATTATTATTATTATTATTATTATTATTATTATTATTATTATTATTATTATTATTATTATTGCTATTTTTTATGAATGAATATAATTATTCCTAATGCTACTAGGAAATATGATATTAGTCTGTCATCGCATATATACGGAAAACGCGTACACGTGATTTTTCCCACTGAAAATGTGGTTCTAGATTGTTATATATAATATTGATTAAATTTATAGTGTGGGTGTGTTACTATGGAGAGTTTATTTAGGAAGTATTGATAAATTAGGGTGTGTGTGTGTGTGTGTGTGTGTGTGTGTGTGTGTGTGTGCGTGTGTGTATGTGAGAGAGAGAGAGAGAGATTGCAGATGAAACACAATTCTTGTGTTTATAAAACACTTACAGCCCCAGGGCCTCTTATGATAAATGTTATATAGCAGAGATTAGTCAAGATCCCTTCTTCCATTAACTTAATATGACATTGTACTTTTTATTTTAATTGGCAATAGATATATGTTGAGAGTGGAAAGAAAATAGAAAACATAAATGTTAAATGCCAACCATATTTTTATCCGTGTTTTGGAAAATAGGTCATCCTTCCCACGCAACAATTCCTTCCTCGGACTTATTTTTTTATTTTATTTTTTTTGGATTTTTTTTTGTGTTGTTTATTACTATTTTTTTCTTTTTGTGTTATTTTCTGGGAAGTAAATCCCTAAGGGAGAGACGATCAAAGGGCGATCTCTTCTCCCATGTCAATTGCCAACAAGACTTTGCCTGCTCCTGAAATAAGAAACAAAGAGGAAGAGGAATATAAAGAGGAGGAGGAATTAAGTAGGAAAAAGGGAAGAGATAGAGGAAAAAAGAGGAGGAGGAATTAAGTAGGAAAAATGGAAGAGGAAGAGAAATAAAAGAGAAGAAAAATAAAAAGAGGAGGAATTGAGGAGGAAAAATGGAAGAGGAGGAGAGGAATAAGAAGAGGAGGAATTGAATAGGAAAAAGGGAAGAGAAAGAGGAATAAAAGAGGAGAAGAGGAATAAAAAGAGGAATAGGATTTAAGTAGGAAAAGGGGAAGAGGAGTAACAGAGAAGAAGGATATAAGTAGGAAATGGAACTGAGAGGAAGAAGAGGCGGAATTAAAAGAGGAATAGGAGGATATAATTAGGAAAACGGGACTAAGAGGAATAAGAGAAGGAAATGAGGAAGAGGCTGTAAATAAATAAAGAGAAAAAGAGGAAGAAATGAGGAAAAGGAATTGTGAATTGATAAATGTCTATGGAAGGCACAGAAGATGATAATGATATAAACAGGAGGAAAATAAAAAGAGAGAGAGGACTAATTAAATAAATGATAAATAGTAAGTACAAGGAAATACCGATCAAAGGAAGCCATCTCGATCCATGTCAGTTCCAGACATGACTGTGACTGCTGCTGGAAAAGAAACACAAAGAGGAAGAGGAATAGAAGAGAATGATGAGGAGAAGAGGAATAAAAAGAGGAGGAATAACTTGGATAAAGAGGATATATAGATAAGAGGAAAGAAGAGGAAAATAAAAGAATGTAGAAATAAGAGAATTGAAATATAAGAAATAAATGTTTGATAAAACAAAATGGAAATAAATAGTAGGGGAGAATAACAGGAACAGAAGCGGATGATGGTAGAAGTAGATAAATAATAACTGAAAGGAAAACAAAATACGAAAAAGTAGGTGATAAGAGAAAAGAGATAGAGTTAGAATTAAGAAGACCAATTGAAGAGCAAGAAAAATAGTTAATTTTAGAAAAAAATCGAAATACATAGATATAGAAAGAGAAAGAGGAGTAGAAGAGGAGAATGATAAAATAGGTGAAGATAACAGAGAAAAAGAAATGAAATAGTAGATACAAGTGGAAACCGATCCATTGGCGTTACACCTCCAATGTGAGTTTCCAACAAGATTTTGGATCCGGATAGAAATCAAGCATCATTATCAGCATCGCCTCCAACGCCTTGCGACGCAAAAGGCAAAATGGAAAATTATACAGGAGACTAATGTAATTAGTAGGTAAAGAATAATAGTGATTGGTTTTGGCTTTACGTCACGAACTCCCTTTTCTACTAAGGGCTAGGACGGTTGCCTTCTTGGAAAGGACTTGTTTTGGCAGATGTAATCGTTACCCTGAGTGTATGCCCTTATTAACCTCAGTCCGTGACGGGGCGCGAACCCTCGACCTGCCGACACAGAGTCGCGGACGCTACCATTTTGCCACTGTAAAGAATAATAGTGACGAAGGAGAAAGAAATAAATGTTGGAAATAAGAGAAAAGACGGATTATGAAATAAGAAATTATTTTTTTGATTGAAAAAGAATTATTTGCTAGTTAAATGAAATTGATATAAATAGATTTAGGAATAAGAGAGATTAGAAAGTACGACGCAACAAAGAGGTGAAGAATAAAGAGAGGAATAGATAAAGATAATAGGAAACAAGAGGAAAATGGAGGATTTCCGGAGTGAAAGACCAATTTATGGAGAGGGAAAGAATGATCTGATATTAGGAGGATACTGAAGTAAATAACTGAGCTTTTAGGAAGAAGAAGAAAGAAGAAGAAGAAGAAGAAGAAGAGAGAGAGAGAGAGAGAGAGAGAGAGAGAGAGAGAGAGAGAGAGAGAGAGAGAGAGAGAGAGAGAGAGAGAGAGAGAGAGAGAGAGAGAGAGGAATGCTTGATGCATCAAAACATCCACAATATTGTGTATGCCAAGATTGTTTGCGAATGCCGACTTTATTATTTGCTTTGCTGTCAAAAGAGGCCAGCAAATGAAGGATTGCGAGTGCGTGCGTTTTGTTAGTGCGTCACTTATGTACATGTTGGATACGTACAGGGTATACTACTTACCCTGTGGGTGACCCAAGAAGGGTGGAGGTGGGTGAAGATCGTTCCAAACTTTCATCCCCATGAAGCTAAGAGGAATACTTGAGGTGCACTAGTTTCTGGTGAGTGTGTGTGCTTTGTCTAGTCCATCCCCCTTTCAAGGATAATTACGATCGTTGTATATGCTTTATCTGTAGCTTTTCTTATATTCATTTTGGATCGCTGTTTCTTACTAGTTACTCAGAAACTCGTATTGCAAATGGCTCAGCGTTTCAGAACTGGATATTGCAAGATCGTCGGGTGGATGGTGGGTGTAAGTCCGAGAGGCTGAGACCCCTCCCCCAGGAACACATTTTTTCCTGACATATTTTCCTCAGGGAATCTGTTACTGGGTAAGTTTTCATTCTTCATCGGATTTTTCAAAGCTTATTTCGTATCGGTATTTGTTTTGAGTTCCTCTGCAAGTATTATTAAACTGCATTCCTTGCAGGATTTCTCTGGAACAGAGCTGGATTTTTACAGAAATTCTTCTGTGCTTTTACTGGCATCCTTTTGTGAAATTATACTGCCATGTCTCTAGGCCCTCAGTACTTCGAGTATTCTTTCAGCCTTTCCTTTTCCTATTGTTCATCATTACCTCATCTCTGCCTTGTCCTTAACCTTTTACTTTTCCTTCGTCTTTACGTTTTCTTCTTGCCCGGGCTTTTATGGATGAGGGCAGTTTTCTTGCCTGCCCCTGTGTCACGCTCTTAAGGAAAACACAACTAATATATCGGTTTACAAAATGATTCTTTCATATTTATAATTAATTTTATATCAGTTAATTATTGCCAAGATGAGATGTACGTAGATTTTTATTTTGCATATTTATGTATGTATATGAATATTCATATGTTCCTATGTGTGTAAAACTTCGTATGTATGTGCGTATGTGTTTTCAACAGGGAATTTAATCCTGAAAGGAGAAGAAAAAACTAGATTTTTTATACAAAAAGTCAATAAAATGAGCAAATGAATAAATATATAAATAGACAGATGAATAATAATAATAATAATAATAATAATAATAATAATAATAATAATAATAGTAATAATTAAAAAATATATAATTATATATATATATATATATATATATATATATATATATATATATATATATATATATATATATATATATATATATATATAAAGTAACAAAATTAAATGTTGTATAAACTTACTGAAAATAAATTCTCTTCCTACCCCTTCCACCTTCCATGGAACCTAAAACTCAAAATTTCAATCCAGTAATAAAATATTGTGAACTAAGATCAATAAAATAAAAAAACTTCTATAGCTCTCTAAAACCCTCCTTAAAATAGGTTCTTTTTCCTCCTCCCTTTATTTTCCTTTAGAAGCAACATCCCTCCTCGACCACTTATCTATCTGCAGAGGGTCCCCCTGAGGAACATCAATCCATTTATCCACTTTCCCCTTGACGTACATTTAATAATGGGTTGTATATACCGTAAATGTATTGCTATGTTTACCTGTTTGTGGTGGGAAGAGATGTAGTTTGGAGGGACGAGAGGAAGAGTGAGATAAAAAGCATAAGAAAATATTTGTTTACCCCATTAATGTCTGCATTTTGTTACGGGTTGTCTTGTACATTAGAAACTGGATCAATGCCGTCTGGTCGATTACGACAACTGCTTTTTATTGTGTTATTCAGTATTCTAAAGTTAAAAGTAATTAATGAAGTGTTATTGTATATGTAATTCCTGTGATGGAGACTGTAATAGTGCCTTTTGTATGGCATTAATCATGTAGTAGGTTGGCTCATGGCGCCAGCCGCCCGTTGCGATATTACAGTTGAAGGTTTTTTGAACTTAAATAGGTCTGTCCAGGACAGTTTGATGTTAAGTCTTCCTTCAGTTACGGTTCTTTTTCTATGCCTACAGCTACACTGAATATTCTTGGATATTCATCACACATCTTTTATTATCCCTTCACATCTGACAAGTCATTACACTCTCCATCTCTGTTTCTCTTTACTTTATGTATTCTTCTTGCCCAGGCCCGATGAGGGCTGTTTTATTTTATATTTTATTTGGCCCGTCCTGGTGTCACAATCATTAAAAAAAAAAAAAATAAAAGAGTGCCTCTTGCGTGTAGACGTGTCCTCAGCCTCAAGAGCCATATAAAGGAAATTTCTTTTTAATAAGGGATAAATTACCATGTAACTTATTTACCTAAATGTGGATTTATATATTTGTTTATTAAGATGTGTTTCTTTTGTTATTTAAAATTTTTGTTTTGTGTATCAGTGCATGCCTTCCAAACCTTACGATTAGAGCTAGACTTCCTAGATGTTATGGAGATAAGGAAAGGATAATGGCATCCCTTGACCGATAGCTTCTGTTAACTCAGGAGGCATTATAAATACTACATTTATTATTTGAGGTAAATAATGGAACGGTATTATTGGCGAATTT
>JAXCGZ010009114.1:0-7500 GCA_037179515.1 Halocaridina rubra
TCCACACACTGATGTGGTAACAAAATTATTTTAATGAAATAAATATATAAACAAAAAATATCGTTCGAGTAATAATTACTGAATTTTCATTATAAAGTGTGCGAAAGATAATTATAAATATTAAAACTTACTTTTCAGCACTGTATTTGTGTAAAAATATTAATTACTTATATACCCAAAATATCCCATTACAGGGATTACTGATAATATTCTTACAATAACGTACCTGTATTACGAATAGTGGCTAAAAGAATTAAATATTAAATAGAGAAATTAATTTTTCAACACACTTTGATACTAATAAAAGGATATTCAGTACTGTAAGCAATTCCATTATAGTTATTACTAACTAGTACTTACTATTACCAAATCTGCAATGAATGCCGTAGTGAAAATGTTGAATATTTAATCTGAATAATTTTAATGATTAAATTATTAGTGTTTAATTCTTTGTAATTGTTATCATTCTTAATTCTTAATCTTTCATTTCCAATTTTTTTTAATTTTATTTAATTTCTTTCTAATTTTATTTTTGAATTCATTTCAGTTATCTGCAGCTCTTAAAACACCAACAATATATGAATTCTTCGTGTCATTTATCAACAAGGACGACCAAGTCGAGTACGTGTTTAGTACCAATTTAGTTTATATATCACATTAAGTATCTACTCTTATGAACATTATAGATATATATATATATATATATATATATATATATATATAATATATATATATATATATATATATATATATATATATATATATATATATATATATATATATAGTAACATACGAGGCGTAGATTCACATAATATTGATATGAACCAAATTGTGGGGTTAATTATTTGAACTATGCTAGTTTGGTTTTCTCTTTGATGTAATCTATATTTCTGAATATTCAACCCTTTTCTGATGATATTTATATTAAAATAATCTTCATCTTATAACCAATTACTTCATACCGAACTGTATTTAAAATATGTAAGTGAATAAAACTTTGTTATCTTTTAAATTATTTATCTCGCCAATTGCTGAACAAGAAGGGCCGCCGCGGCCGAATGGTAACATACGTGACTTTGATTCATCAGGTCGTCCGTTCAAGACCTGCTAAAGTCTGAGGTTAGAAAGGGCATTCATTAGGGGTAACGATCGCACACTACCAAAACAAAAGTCCTTCCGAAGGAGGCACCGACCTGGCCTTTACAAGAATAGGGAGTCCAGACGTAAACCTAGATCATCAGTTGCTAAGCAAAAAAATGTCGTGGTATTAACACTGCCACATTCCTTAGTCAAGAATTTAAAATATAATCTAGAATATGTCTAGCTACAATAGACTGTCACTTAACTACCATCACTTGGTTTGTTTATCATTTCCCACGATTGACATACAGAAAACGAGATCTTGCTTCATAAACAACACCTGCAGACATACACAAACTCAACCTGACATCATATCGAAGTATGATAAGCTATAAACATCTGTTCCTTCTCACAGTTTTCGAAAGGTTGGATTCTGGAACCCTGCTGGATCCTACGGCCATTTCTCGTTCCCACTCTATCGGCCTCTCCATCAGATGTACAGTGATTTTGGTGGTCGAGTCATGAAGAATGCTGTGATCTACAACCCGCCTTTTTTCCATTTGAAAATTCTACCAGATGGATCTGCTAAGCCAACTGCTGGCATCGACTACGAAGTTTTAAATGCCATTGGAAAGAAACTCAATTTCACGTACGTAGAGCCAACTAATGTGATAGCATTACTGTTGTGCTTTTTTAACTATAGTTTTTTATTTTCATTATATATAGTCACTAAATCTACAAGTCTATATACAAAAGTCATGATCCTCTACATAAGGGGGGTGGCTGAGTCAAAGAAAAATCCTTGACTCTTTCTGGGAAGTAACTACAGCGTAGAGGATTCCTCAGTCTCTCCGACCCATTTCGTCAACTTTAACAACACGCAGGGGAACACGGAGGAGATATTCTTGCCCTTTCCTCTCAAAGGGAATTCACTAAACTACCCGATGATAACAACAAATTATCTGTGCAAACTGTAAGAATGTTTCCGATTAGCTTCCTAGTCTAAGCACTAGTTTAACATTATATGCGTATGACTATATGTAACATCTTAGACCAGGCTATCTCTTAAAAATATATTTTCCTTTCTCAGGTACACGTTAGTTATAACAGAAGACGGTCAGTGGGGGGGAGAGCAGCCTGACGGGTCTTTTTCGGGGATGATCGGAAAAGTTGTGAGACACGAGTCGCATTTCGCCATTAATGAGATCACACTAACATGTACTAAAAAAAAAATATTCTTACTTATACCATAAAAGTGTCAAATGTAAACATCCAATACACTATTATTATTATTACAAGCAGGTATAAGCACCCCGAGCCCACCACGGGGTGTTAAGAAGGGCATCCAAACTTAATTCCGCAGCATCAACCTATCTGTGTGGTCCTCTCATTCGTTCTGATGGTTCTATAGCTTGCTCTCCCACTGACAAAGCCAATCTCTTTGGCTCTCATTTTTCTGCCAACTCTTCTATCAACGATTCCAGAGCTCCTGTTCCTCAGTCTTTTCCCCTCTCTAACCCTATGCCCTCCCTTATCCTTTCTTCACGCAAAGTTTATAAGGTTCTTCGCTCGCTAAGGATGAACAAGGCATCTGGTCCCGGTGGTATCCCTGCAAGGTTCCTTAAGGAGTTTGCAGATGAACTGGCTCCCGTGCTTTGCCGTCTTTTTCGCCTCATTCTGTCAACCAGTATCTATCCTTCATCTTGGAAGCATGCTCTAGTTCAACCTGTTCCTAAGAAGGGTGACCGCTCTATTCCTTCTAACTACCGACCTATTGCTCTAACCTCCTCTATTGCTAAAGTTTTTGAAACTTTGCTCAATGCTCACTTCTTGAAACGCCTTGAATCTAACTCAATTATCTCCGATCACCAGTAAGGCATCTGCAAGGCAAGATCCACTGGTGATCTCCTGTCCTATCTTACTCATGTATGGTCATCTTCTCTGAGGAACTATGGGGAATCATTTGTCGTCGCCATTGATATCTCTAAGGCTTTTGACAGAGTCTGGCACAAGGCTCTGTTGGCCAAACTCCCTGCCTATGGCTTTACCCCTTCTTTCTGTTCTCTGATTTCCAGTTTTCTTACTGACTGTTCTATATCTGTAGTTGTTGATGGTGCGAC
The DNA here is from genome assembly GCA_037179515.1 of Halocaridina rubra. NCBI lineage: Eukaryota > Metazoa > Arthropoda > Malacostraca > Decapoda > Atyidae > Halocaridina > Halocaridina rubra. The sequence continues at coordinate 3,201 of JAXCGZ010009114.1, forward strand.
ACCTAGTCCTTTCTCTGTTTTCAGTGGTGTTCCACAGGGCTCTGTTCTTTCACCTACTCTCTTCCTTCTCTTCATCAATAATCTTCTACAATCCCCACCTCCCTCTCTTCTTCATGCTTTTGCCGATGATTCTACCCTTCACTTTTCCTCTGCCTTTTCTTCACATCCTTCATCTGTTACTCGTAATCAATCTCGTATCACTCTTTCTTCTACTCTTAACTCCGATTTGCAGAGAGCATCTGAATGGGGCACTCAAAATTTAGTTAAATTCAATGCCTCCAAGACACAGTTTCTGGCTATCTTTTTATCTTCTTCTCCTCCTGATAACCCTATTGTCTTCGAAACTAATGTAATTTACCCATTTAACTCTATCAATTTATTAGGAATCCATATAGCCTCTAACTTGTCTTGGAGGAATCACATAATCCAAATTTCTAAATCTTCATCCAAAATATTGGGGGTTTTGTTTCGTTTTCGTCATTACTTTTCCTCATTGCAGTTACTTAAAATTTACAAAGGTCTTATCCGTCCCTGCTTAGAATACTGCTCACACATCTGGGGTGCTTCTTCCTTTACTTATCTTCTTGATAGGGTTGAATCTAAGGCAGTCAGACTCATTAATGATCCTTCTCTTACTTCTAACCTGGATTCTCTCTCTCTGCGCAGTAAGGTATCTTCCCTTTCGCTTTTCTATCGCTAATACTTCCATCACTGCTCTGATGAGTTGGCAAGTTGCATCCCTCCTCCACTGCCGAGGCCGTGTAACATTCGCCAAGCAGCCTCATCTCACAGGTACTGTGTGGAGATTTGTAGCTAGCGGATTGGTCGGTGGAGCGACTGCTTCTTCCCATCTACCTCCAGACTCTGGAACTCTCTTCCTCCTTCTGTCTATAATTCTTATGACCTTTCATCCTTCAAAAAGCAGATTTATCTTCATCTCAGAACCTAGTCCTCCATATCTCTGGGTCCTCTTTACTTTGACTGTTTTTTTTTCTGTCTGTCGTTTTCCTTTGTTTGACATTACCTCATCTCTGCCTTGCCCTTAACCTTTTTCTTTTCCTTCGTCTTGGTATTTTCTCGTGCCCGGGCCTTTATTGATGAGGGCAATTTTGTATTTGTTTCCTGTGTACAAAACCCTGAGTAAATATGTACAAGAATAACTCTTTCACTCGAATTTCACAACATTCCGTTAAGTTTTTGTAAAATGTAAAGTCTAATGAAGAAATAATGTTTTCCCAATAATTCATCGCTGATATTCTATATATACTTGAATCAACAATTCAGCTTATGTTATGGTTCAAATTATTATTTTAGGATCACAGATTTTGTAAGATTTATGAACACGAAATTTCCTCAATTATCCACAATAAAAAAAAAACACACACACACACACACACAAACATATATTTTCCCCTATTTTTACCACACGAAAGTTTTTTTTTTCTATAACAAGTATACACAAGTTGAACAGCTCACGCATGCCTCGGATCCTTGTAATTACTCCGTCAGTTTTTTAAATGTATAATTTATAATTTCTATATCATTATTTCTTGATAAGTTCCCGGTGAATAAAAAAATATGAAGGCTTCCTTACATCCTGAAATCTACTGCCATAGGTATCCAACCCTTCAGAGTAGACTAGAATTGCTATATGGATAAGCCTTTAAGTACCTAATGACATTATTTCTTGATTAGCTCCCCGTGAGAAAGCTGTCGACTTCACACTACCCTACTTCCTGGAATCAACGGCTATCGTGTCACCAGCTCCGGCTATAAAGAATCAAGCATTTGCTGTCTTTTCACCATTCACTTATGAGGTATGAAACGCGACTCTTTTAACACTAAATATGCTTCACTCATGGCACTAACATTAGAGAATGGAATTAGATATATCTGCAACTTTTAATGTCCTTGAACTATGATTATCAATCACTATCGAATATATGGAGCTCACTATATCTCTTGTGAGAGAGGTGGCTGACTTAAAGCATAACCTTGATTCTTGGTGGGGAAAACTACAAATTATCTGACTTTTACAAAATGCAGGGAAACATGGAGACGGTATTCTTGCCCTCCACCCCACAAAAAAATGCAAAAAGAGTCATAGCATGAGAGAGGAAATGAGTGAAAGGAGGCAGAGAACACTCACCTCTTCGCTTGGCCAGAACCCGTCCATCGCCATAAGAGACTTATAATTACTAATTTTTTATACCCGAGAATGAGGGTGGCCATTTATCCCCGTCATCGAAATCCCAGCTCGAGTAATAATATATATATATATATATATATATATATATATATATATATATATATATATATATATATATATATATATATATATATATATATATATATATATATATATATATATATATATATATATATATATATATATATATATATATATATATATATATATATATATATAGCCAAATATATGTTCAAAAGACTAAGAATGGACAGTAAAAGTATTTAGTAATCTGTAGATAGGTATAGCCCCATATACATGTTCAAAAGATTGAGAATAGACAGCAAAAAAAAAAAAATGCAGAGAGGTATCCTCAAACAGAAGTTCAAGAGACTGAGACTGGACAATAAAAATATTGAGAATTTTTAGATAAGTAGGACTAAATACGTAATATGATATTTGCATTTATTATTATTTTTTTAACTTCTGTGCCTAAGATAGCCTAGTCTTCAAAAGACTGAGACGCGACAACAGAATTCCTAAGAGCTTGCCAATAAATAACAAAACAAATAATTATATATTTACACTCATTATGCTATTCTATTTTTCATTGAATTTGTAAGGTATGGGTTCTCATCATCGTCGCTACCATACTGATAGGTCCAATCGTAAGACTCATGACCTGGATAAGTTTCAAGAGCATGGGAGGGACCTTGACCGACCAGTATTCGCTCAATACGATTTCTCTGAACATGTTTAGGACGCTTGTCAGTCAAGGGGATAATATGCCTCATCCCTTCCTGTGTCTTCGCATTTTAGTGACGGGCTGGATCTTCTTTTGTTTTATAATATACGGCAAGTATCTCAACACCCTTCATTATAATTAGTAACTAGAAGATTTGTGTTTTTTTTTTTTATATCAGTGCCGAGTGTTATTAAATTTTTAAAATGCCAATAAAGGTGAGTTTAGATTAACTGGACATTATTGAATGAGCTAAAGATTGATCTTATAATAAAGGACCCCCGGAATTGGACCCTTATGCCAAGTGAAGTTTTCACTTGGTTCTTCCAAGGATGTGGAAGAGAAGGAAGTGGTTTTCTAGTCTGTAATCCTTGGAGGGGGGCTTGCCATGAGCTGATGTGGTGAGAGGAAAGCAGCTGCGGCTGTCGGGCTCGCAACAGATCTTGTACACCCAAGCAGGGTGGTGGGATGGAAACTGTGGCAACCCTTTAACCCAAAATAGCTAAGAGGAGTGATTGAGGTATGTTGTTTTCTTGGGAAATGTGCTTTGACTCGGTCAATCCCCTTTAACATGGAGAGTGCTGCCAGTGTAAATTAATGGAATCTTGTTTGTTTTTACAGAGCTATACGGTGGGATACTAACGGCAGTGTTGGCTATTCCATCGTACGAAAAACCGATTGACTCCCTCTTGGACCTCCTGGAAGCCATCAAGAAATATGACTACAAAGCTGTGGTGGCTTTTGGCACTAGTAATGAGTTTGTATTCAGGGTGAGCTGAGAGAGTTTGAGTTTATATGACCTTTTTCTTTATGATTGTGACATCAGGACGTGCCAAAAAACGATAAAATAACACAGCCCTCATCGGGCCTGGGCACGAAAAATACACAAAGTAAAGAGAAACACAGATGGAGAGTGTAATGCCTTGTCAGATGTGAAGGGATAATAAAAGATGTGTAATGAATAGCCTAGAATATTCAGTGTAGCTGTTGCAAGCTTTGCAGATTTATCATCTATTTATGTACCTTCAAGTTAGCCATTATAATTTTTCATGGATATTAAGCATAACTCATACTTTTGATGTATAAATAAATATCTGCTCTTACGCATCAAAATTAACAAAATACAAATTAAGTTTCTCTATCTCTGTGGATACAGAGCTTGGCACTCTACTAAGGTGGCATCGAACCAGGGGCACAAACTCTCAACTCGGCATGTTCTGTAAATACATCTGTTCCGGTTTTACGTCACGGACTTCCTTTTCTACCAAGGGCTAGGACGATTCTTTCTTGCGAAATACTAGTTTTGGCAGATGTAATCTTTACCCTGAGTGCATGCCCTTGCTAACCTCAGACGGTGACTGGGCGCAAAC
>JAXCGZ010009115.1:0-12005 GCA_037179515.1 Halocaridina rubra
TAATTTTAGAGTTAGGAATATTTTGTAATCAACCTGGATATGGTGAGATGCCTATTCATTTGTTCTTCATTATTGAGATAAGTGACTGTCTACCTGTATATGGTGAGATGCAAATTCGGTCTGTTCTTGGTATTGGGTATGCTGGACAATTGACCAGGATATGATGAAAAGCCTATTTGTTTTATACTCAGTGTTGAAAAGAGCGAGAATGGATAGAGGCAAAATGAGAAAATCTCTTCAAAAATACAGTGGAAATTAGTGTATGAAATGAATAAAATGCGAAGAGAAGTAGAGTAAACAAAAGAAGACTCAAGACTCAAGACGTACCAACGACAGAAAAAACTTGATTATACAGCAATTAAATCCTAGATTATTACGAGAAGTTTCATAAGATGGAGCCCAAGACCATATATCATACTGAGAAGATGTCAGGAACAGAAAAGTATTAAGAAATGCGAGGAAGGACTGTGCCAAAAGGAGATACATATGAAAAGATGAATTGAAAAAATGAAGAATGAGAAGGATAAGGATAAACACGTGAAAAGAGAAATCATGACAGCTTCATATATATATATATATATATATATATATATATATATATATATATATATATATATATATATATATATATATATATATATATATATATATATATATATATATATATATATATATATATATATATATATATATATATATATATATATATATATATATATATATATATATATATATATATATATATATATATATATATATATATATATATATATATATATATATATATATATATATATATATATATATATATATATATATATATATATATATATATATATATATATATATATATATATATATATATATATATATATATATATATATATATATATATATATATATATATATATATATATATATATATATATATATATATATATATATATATATATATATATATATATATATATATATATATATATATATATATATATATATATATATATTTATATTTATATATATATATATATATATATATATATATATATATATATATATATATATATATATATATATATATATATATATATATATATATATATATATATATATATATATATATATATATATATATATATATATATATATATATATATATATATATATATATATATATATATATATATATATATATATATATATATATATATATATATACATATATATATACATATATATATACTATATATATATATCATATATATATCATATATATATACATATATATATATATATATATATATATATATATATATATATATATATATATATATATATATATATATATATATATATATATATATATATATATATATATATATATATATATATAATATATATATATATATATATATATATATATATATATATATATATATATATATATATATATATATATATATATATATATATATATATATATATATATACTATATATATATATATATATATATATATATATATATATATATATATATATATATATATATATATATAATATATATATATATATATATATATATATATATATATATATATATATATATATATATATATATATATATATATATATATATATATATATATATATATATATATATATATATATATATATATATATATATATATATATATATATATATATATATATATATATATATATATATATATATATATATATATATATATATATATATATATATATATATATATATATATATATATATATATATATATATATATATATATATATATATATATATATATATATATATATATATATATATATATATATATATATATATATATATATATATATATATATATATATATATATATATATATATATATATATATATATATATATATATATATATATATATATATATATATATATATATATATATATATATATATATATATATATATATATATATATATATATATATATATATATATATATATATATATATATATATATATATATATATATATATATATATATATATATATATATATATATATATATATATATATATATATATATATATATATATATATATATATATATATATATATATATATATATATATATATATATATATATATATATATATATATATATATATATATATATATATATATATATATATATATATATATATATATATATATATATATATATATATATATATATATATATATATATATATATATATATATATATATATATATATATATATATATCACAATGAAGATACAAAAGTACAGTTTTTCAATAAGTAACAAATATATTGTAGAAATATGTATTTACTTTTATAAAATATATAATACTGTTTCCTGTGAAAAACAAGAACACATGGAATAGGAAAAATATATGCAAGCTTATAAAAGAATTCATAATAGATAGGAATAAAATATCAAAAGCAAGACATAGTCAAAAATAAAAGTCTCAAAAGTTCAAAAATAAATGTTAGAGAAATGAAACCGAATACTTTGTCTTTCTCAAGTGAAAGTGAATGAGGATTCTTGTCTCAGCCACTTCAAAGTTCTTCTAGATTTGCTAATTACGAAAAATAACTCCTTTGAACAAGAGGATGGTAATTTCAAGACAGTATCGTGAATAAATTCAAACTAATTTCTCAGCCATATATCAAAATGAGATAGTAACGATGGATATTGTAGCTAATAATAAAGGAGGACAGACGTCTACATGAAGACTAAAGGCCATCCGTATGCCAAGGCGCTTCCACTATTGATGCAGAGGATTTGCATTAAATGCGAAAATGTGTCACGAGTGAAGGTGGGAAGAAATAGTAAAATGAACATAAACATTCAGTTGAATTCTTTAATTCCCTTGCTCGGCAGTTAGCTGAGAGGTTTGTTTCTCTTCTTATAACTTTAGTTGTGGTGTTGTTAGCGCCTTGGAACACGGATGATGTGTCTTAGGCTCGAATTCCGGTCATGGGCAATATAAGTTGCATGATTTCGCATATATTAATGTTCTTATTTGGCTATATATATATATATATATATATATATATATATATATATATATATATATATATATATATATATATATATATATATATATATATATATATATATATATATATATATATATATATATATATATATATATATATATATATATATATATATATATATATATATATATATATATATATATATATATATATATATATATATATATATATATATATAAGATTCTAAATGATGCATCCTTGAATATTTGAATCTCATTACGAAATATGAAAAACTCATCACTACATAACACTTTTCCAACGACAGGGATGGCCTACTTTCTGAGTGTGACTGAGAATATGCCTTGATTAGCCAGGAAAAAAATAATTCTAATCCTTATAATAATTTAGAATTGCGAGAGCCGCCTTAAATAACGTGGATCAAGAGGAATTTATTTTTCTCTGATATTTTAAAGCATAAGGTTGATTAAGGTAAGAAAAATATATTCTAATAAAATATTTCACAGACTTTGTGAACAAATACAATTGTAAAAATTCAGAGAGAAATTCCCTTTCAGTATTCATTAATAACTTGTTATAGTCTAGGGATCACTTTGAGCATTTAAACTAAAAGAAATAATAATAAAATCTCTAAATCTATATTCACTGCAGTAAGGAAATCATAGTCCTTAGGCAATGCAATTGCATTGGGTTATTATGAATACGTATCACTAATTACACATAATTACCTTTTAAATAAAATAATGTTAAATATAGTTCATGCATCACATAATCATTTATAAATAGGGATGTGCGGTTGAGCAACGGTAGAACGTCCTTGTCGGGAAGCGACTACCAAGGGGTTAGATCTCACCAATATTGAAAATAAATAAACACAAAAATATATAAATGAATTAATAAAATAAATGTATAAAGAAATAAAAAACTCCGACTAATAACTAATTAAATAGATAAATAAAAAAAATTAATTACTTAAATAAACAGAAAAATATAGGAATAAATATATTAATGAAAATAAATGTATAAACAAACAACAATAAATATAACTAATAAATACTTATATATCTATATAAATAAATAAATAAATAAATAAATAAATAAATAGATAAATTAATTAATAAGTAAATAAATAAATTTAATTAAATACAAAGTGTATGTTCTATTAAATATAAATAACACTTTCATGTTGTGTTAACAGGGCCTGTTGGCATTTATCTCAGGCACTTAATTGACACCAATGGTCGGATGAACTTGAATCTAATTAATCCAGGAAATAATTTGCTCATTTAGATGTTCTCTCTCCTGGTGCTGTTTGCACAGCCTCGTCGAAATAGAGGAAATTCATAAAGATCCTTCAAAAATTAAAAATATCTAAATATACAATCAGATATTTAGGTATAGTTACAATTACCAAAGTTACAGTAGTTTTTTGAATATACTGTCCACCATAGTAGTAGTAGTAGTAGTAGTAGTAGTAGTAGTAGTAGTAGTAGTAGTAGTAGTAGTAGTAGTAGTAGTAGTAGTAGTAGTAGTAGTAGTAGCAACAACAACAATTGTAGTAGTAGTCAAATGACAAGACGATACTAGTTAATAACTATGCAGGCAACTTATAAGAACTGAATAGTAGTGCTTGACTTTTTTTAAGTAGTAGTGGTAGTAGTAGTAGTAGTAGTAGTAGTAGCAGTAGTAGATGTATGTTCATGATTATTAAAGAAAATTTTTAATTAATGAATACTCAAGTATATTTCGAAAACCCCCTTGAACTACTGCACAGTTTATAAAGTATGAAATTATCTGCGCTCTAGTTGGATGTCATCTTCTCAATCCTCAATAACACCACAACAACAACAAGAACAACACCAACTAAAGAACAAAAACAACAACAGTAAGGAAAGCAATAACAATACGTACAAGCTCAACAACAGAATCAATAATAATAAAAATAATACATACATACATACTTATACCTTGGCTGTTTCCCCTTTAAATTGGGGATAGCCGACATCAAGAAAGGAAAACAAATAGGGAGATTACTTTGCTCTATGGGCAATGACGAGGGAGCTAGCGACCGTTCAGATGGCACTGCTGGAGTGCCACAGCCCATCCTCCCGGCTCTTCCACAACCTGTGTCGCTTCACAACTGCCAGCTCCTCCTACTGCCCCTACCACAGGGCTATCTCTGTAAGATGCAGCCCCGTGGTAACAGCAGATGCCCATCAGAGCCGCGTCACAATCGCTCTCCACTCATTCCTATTCCTAGCACGCTCGCTTGCTTCCCTCAAGTCCATCCTCCTATCATTCAGGGCTCTCCTTACTCCATCCATCCATCCAAACCTAGGCCTCCCTCTAGCATTTCTCCCATCAACTCTCGCATTCATCACCTTTTTCAGCAGCTTTTCATCATCCATCCTTTCCACATGGCCAAACCATCTCAGAACATTCATATCTACTCTGGCTGCAATTTCTCTCCTCACACCCGTTCTTGCTTTCATCACTTCATTCCTAACCCTATCCAATCGAGATACACCAATCATACTCCTCAGGCATTTCATCTCAAACACATTTAGTTTCCGTCTCTCACTTACTTTCATACCCCATAACTCTGATCCATACATCACAGTTGGCACAACCACTTTCTCATACAAAACTTTCTTAACATTCATTTCCAACCCTCTATTCTTCATCACTCCTTTCAATGCACCCAACACTTTACATCCTTCATTCACTCTGTGACACACATCTGCTTCCACTCCACCATTTGCAGCTATAACCGAGCCTAAATACTTAAACTGATTAACCTCCTCAAGAGTCTCTCCATTAAACATAACATTCAATCCAGCGTCATCCTCATTTCTTGTACACCTCATAACCTTACTCTTTCCCACATTCACTCGCAGCTTCCTTCTCTCACACACCATTCCAAATTCTGACACTAACTGACACAGCTTTTCCTTTGAATCTGCCACCACCACAGTATCATCTGCAAACAGCAACTGATTCAGCTCCCACTCGTTATCATCCCCATCTACCATTCTCAAACCTCGACCACGCACTCGCTCATTCACCGCTCTTTCAACTCCCTCAATATACAAATTGAACCGCCATGGTGACATCACACATCCCTGTCTCAGTCCCACACTCACTGGAAACCACTCACTCACTTCATTCCCTACCCTAATACAAGCTCTACTACCCTCATACAAACTCTTCACTGCATGCAACAATTTACCATTGATTCCATATAATCTCAAAACATTCCACATAGACTCTCTATCAACTCTATCATATGGTTTCTCCAGATCCAAAAATGCAAAATACACATCCTTACCCTTTGCTAAATATTTCTCACATAACTGCCTAACTATAAAAATCTTATCTATACAACCTCTACCTCTCCTAAAACCACTCTGCACTTCCGCGATCACATATTCTGTCTTATCCCTAATCCTATTAACCAGTATCCTTCCATACACTTTTCCTACCACACTCAACAAACTTATACCCCTAAAATTACTGCATTCATACATATCTCCCTTACCTTTGTATAGGGGCACTATACAGGCAATCACCCAATCCACTGGCACCATTGACAACATAAAGCATATATTAAACACTCTCACTAACCATTCCAATGCAGTCACACCCCCTTCTTTCAACATCTCCGCTCTCACACCATCCATTCCAGGTGCTTTACCTGCTTTTGCTTCATACAATGCCCTTTTCACCTCCTCTCTTGTAATCTCTCTCTCATTTTCATCTCCCATTACTGGCCCTTGAACCCCTCCCACTGCCACTATAGCTGCCTCTCTATCTTCCTCAACATTCAGCAAGCACTCAAAATACTCTGCCCATCTTTTCCTTTCATCGTTCCTTCTTAACATCTGTCCATTCACATCTTTCACTGTCTCTTCCATCCTTGATCCACCCTTCCTTGCTCTCTTCACTTCTTTCCAAAACTTCTTTTTATTCTCCACATATGACCTACTAAAATCCTGTCCCCACCTAACATTTGCCAACCTCTTCTCTTCCCCTACCTTCCGCTTGGTTTCCACATTTTTCTCCCTATATCTTTCATACTTCTCCTTACTTTTACACTGCAGCCATTCCTCAAAAGCCCTCTTTTTCTTTTCCACCTTCATTTTCACCCCTTCATTCCACCACTCACTGCCCCTCCTCATGCCACCTCCAACAAACCTCTTTCCACACACATCACTTGCATGTCCCACAAAACATTCTTTCATCAACCCCCATTCCTCCCCTAACTCCCCAACTTCTCTTTCTTTCACCCTGTCATATGCCTGCTGGCTAGTACAGTGGTAACGCGCTGGCTTCGCATTCATGAGGTCGAAAGATCGGTTCCCGTCCAAGACCGAGAGATTAAGCTGTTTACTGGCAGGAACTGCTGTGGGTGGACACCACAGTGGGGGGCTGGGGCTTACCCTGGTTGACGAATACCCATTGTATTGAAATGGAAATAAAGTATTATTATATTATTGATATTCCTGTCTCTTCTCTGGCTTTTTCAACTCTTCCACCTTCACTATTTCCCTTCTACATCCCCCCACACTATTTCCCCACTCTTTTGCTACTACCACTTTTGCTTCAACCAAAAAATTATCAGACATCCCAGCAGCCACACCCCTGAATGCATGTACATCTTTCACTCTACCAATCATGCTCTTTGCTACCAACACATAATCCATCAATGCTCTTTCTTTCACTCTTCCATTTGCCACTCTCATCCATGTATACTTATTTATTAACTTCTTCTTAAATAAACTATTACCTATCACCAACTCTTGCTCCACACACATATCTAACAGTCTCTCGCCATTCTCATTCCCACCTGGTACCCCATACTTTCCTACAACACCTTCTATCTCTCCATCACCCACTCTGGCATTCAAGTCACCCAACACAACTACATAGTTCCTTCTACTCAGACCATCCACACATCTAGTTAACTCATTCCAAAATTCATCCCGCTCTTCCTCACTTCTCTCACATCCTGGCCAATAAGCACTAACAAAAGCCCAACATTCCTTCCAATCCTAGCCCTAACCCACATCAGCCTAGATGACACTTCTTTCCATTCCACTACCTGATTTACCATCCATTCACTCAGCAATAATGCCACACCTTCTCTCGCTCTCCCCTTTTCAACCCCAGATACCCTACCCGTCACGTCACCAAATGCCACTTCTCCCTTTCCTTTCATCTTCGTCTCACACAATGCCAAAACATCCATCCTCCTCTTACCAAACATATATCCGATCTCACATCTTTTGCTCTCTATCGTACTACAACCACGCACATTTAGATACCCCAAAACTAGAGTTTGGGGAGAAGTTATTCTCTGCTCTACACCCCTTCTTCTTTGACGTCTCGCAGGAGGTTGATACAAGGGGGGGGATTCCTAGTACACCCGCCCGGTCCACTTTTAGTCACCTTTTACGACACGCAGGGAATACGGTGAGGCTATTCTTTGATATTGTGCCCGCCCCACAGGGCACATATAATAATAATAAAAATAATAATAATAATAATAATAATAATAATAATAATAATAATAATAATAATAACAATAATAATAATAATAATAATAATAATAATAATAATAATAATAATAACAATAATAATAATAATAAGGTTGATTAAGGTAAGAAAAATATATTCTAATAAATTATTTCACAGACTTTGTGAACAAATACAATTGTTAAAATTCAGAGAGAAATTCCCTTTCAGTATTCATTAATATCTTGTTATAGTCTAGGGATCACTTTGAGCATTTAAACTAAAAGAAATAATAATAAAATCTCTAAATCTATATTCACTGCAGTAAGGAAATCATAGTCCTTAGGCAATGCAATTGCATTGGGTTATTATGAATATGTATCACTAATTACACACAATTACCTTTTAAATAAAATAATGTTAAATGTAGTTCATGCATCACATAATCATTTATAAATAGGGATGTGCGGTTGAGCAATGGTAGAACGTCCTTGTCTGGAAGCGACTACCAAGGGGTTAGATCTCACCAATATTGAAAATAAATAAACACAAAAATATATAAATGAATTAATAAAATAAATGTATAAAGAAATAAAAAACTCCGACTAATAACTAATTAAATAGATAAATAAAAAAAATAAATTAATTACTTAAATAAACAGAAAAACATAGGAATAAATATATTAATGAAAATAAATGTATAAACAAACAACAATAAATATAACTAATAAATACTTATATATCTATATAAATAAATAAATAAATAAATAAATAAATAAATAAATAGATAAATTAATTAATAAGTAAATAAATAAATTTAATTAAATACAAAGTGTATGTTCTATTAAATATAAATAACACTTTCATGTTGTGTTAACAGGGCCTGTTGGCACATATCTCAGGCGCTTAATTGGCACCAAAGGTCGGATGAACTTAAATCTAAATAATCCAGGAAATAATTTGCTTATTTAGATGTTTTCTCGTCTGGTGCTGTTTGCCCAGCCCCTTTTCTATAGAGGAAATTCATAAAGATCTTCCAAAAATTAAAAATATCTAAATATACAATCAGATATTTAGGTATAATTACAGCTATCAGAGTTACAGTAGTTTATTGAATATACTGTAGATCATAGTAGTAGTAGTAGTAGTAGTAGTAGTAGTAGTAGTAGTAGTAGTAGTAGTAGTAGTAGTAGTAGTAGTAGTAGTAGTAGTAGTAGTAGCAACAGCAACAACAGTGGACTAGTCAAATGCCACGAACGATACTAGTTGATAACTATGCAAGCAACTTATAAAAACTGAAAAGAAGCAGTGCTTGACTTTTTTTTTAATAGTAGTAGTAGTAGTAGTAGTAGTAGTAGTAGTAGTAGTAGTAGTAGTAGTAGTAGTAGTAGATGTATGTTTTTGAGTATTATGGAAATTTTTAATCAATGAATGCTCAAGTATATTTCGAAGCCCCCCTGAACTACGGCACAGTTTATAAAGTATGAAATTATCCGCGCTCTAGTTGGATGTCATCATCTTCTTAATCCTTAATATCACCACCAACAACAATAAGAACAACATCAACTAAAGAACAAAAATAAAAAGAATAAGAAAAACAATAACAATAATTACAAGCTCAACAACAGAATCAATACTACTACTACTACTAATAAAATAATAATAATAATAATAATAATAATAATAATAATAATAATAATAATAATAATAATAATAATAATAATAATAATAATAATAATAATAATAATAATAATAATAATAATAATAATAATAAAACTATACTAAATTCAAAATACCTGCAAAGATATTAATATGGAAAAATAAGAAACATTGACTTTTAGCAATGGTTAAACGCTCACATCGAAGGTTTATTTTCTTTTTACCTCACTTGGAATATAAAAAGTTCGAACGACAATTTCTATCTTTTTTTTTTCTTTTATCAGGAGTAAATTAATTGGGGGGGGATTTAATTGAATTCAGTTACTTTTATTCCAGTCTTTTAATTTCGGGGTAATTAAAAAATGCAAATAATGAATAAAAATAAATGAATCCAAACCCTTGAGAGTCTCTTAATTAAAAAATAAATATTTTTTTTTTCAAAATAATTGCAATAAATGCAATGTAATAAATGCCATAATGTTACTATACAGAACAGAATGTGAATAATGCTAAATGTTTGATTTTATGGCCAAACATACTTCAATAATTTAAAACAATAATATTTTTAGAGTTTCAGTTTTGAATTTTAAAAAAGGTGATGAATGGTGTTTTTTTTCTGAGGTTGATAAATAATAGAACAAATATAAAAAGCGAAAATAAATTTCATATTTAATATGATGGGTTTTCATGGGTGATTTATTTGGACTTTCTTAAACTTAGATTATCACATTCGGGGTGATTATTTATCTTAAGTAATCAGTGATCATTTAAGTTTAATAATTTGTGATAATGAATTTAAAATTACATGCATTCAATAAAAAAAAAAATAGTTTTTAATCAGAATTATTTCCTACCAAGAGAAAGACAAAGAGGAGAGTTAAGGGGGGGGGGTACAGACGATCATTATTACTGTCAGTAAAAATACTGACACTATTCTATTGGTGTGAACTACTACGTCCATATGATGGACACACTGATAGTAATAATGACAGTACAGGGAAATACTGTCAGTAATATTGATCGCCTGTTTAGCCCTTTAAGGTATGTTTTGCTCAGTGCGATTATCACTCAACGATGATCGTTCAATGGTTCAACGATGATCGTGAAGCTATTGTCTAGATCACTAATTCTTTGTTTTGGAATGGGACTGTTTTGCTTGGAGTAACTTCCGAGGCAGTTACTCTGTATTTACTTCCCACAAAACGTCAAAGTATTTTCTTTGACTCAGCCACCCCTCTTATAAGAGGGAATATTGCTTTGGTATATGGATGGATATAAAGCAAGATATTCCCAAGTAATGATGAGTGAGGAGATAAATAAGAATAATGATATTCACTAAAGATACTCTTTGTGTTTCTTATTTATTTCTTATTAATAAAGGAATCATATAATAAGTCAATAAAGTTTAAGTGTTTCTACAGACTATGATAATTTAGAGTTCATATGAAAATATTAGAAGATCTGATTATTTTAATGCAGTGTTACTGAGATGACTGAAATATTTCTGTTTGATATCCCACCCACTTACATTGTAAATGGTGCAAATTAATATTATTCGTCCATCCACATTGAATAGATAATTATGAAAAATATTTACGGTGTAAAGCTGCCATTATTCACTATTTTAAACAGAATAACCTAGCATATATTATTATTATTATTATTATTATTATTATTATTATTATTATTATTATTATTATTATTATTATTATTATTATTATTATTATTATTATTATTATTATTGAACCGTCATCATAGTTTCTGTAC
>JAXCGZ010009116.1:0-7500 GCA_037179515.1 Halocaridina rubra
ACTAACACCACCAGCACAAAGAACACCACCACTCTCCATTGTACTAAGTATGGGGATAGACTATATATATATATATATATGTATATATATATATATATATATATATATATATATATATATATATATATATATATATATATATATATATATATATATATATATATATATATATATATATATATATATATATATATATACATATATATATATATATATATATATATATATATATATATATATGTATATATATATATATATATATATATATATGTATATATATATATATATATATATATATATATATATATATATATATATATATATATATATATATATATATATATATAAGAACATAAGAACATAAGAATAGAGGACACTGCAACATGCCTACTGGCACACACGAGGCAGCTCCATTTTTGAATTGTATTTTCAGCATGTCTAACCTATTCTATTCTACTCTACTTATTTATTTTATTTTTCTTTTTATGATTTTTCTAATAAGCACTAACCTATTCATACCCACCCTACCTCTGTCATATGTCTATCTAATCTACATTTGAAGGTGTCTAAGGTATTGGCATTTACTATCATACTAGGAAGCTTGTTCCATGCATCAGCTACTCTATTACCAAACCAATTTTTACCAATTTCCCTTCTGAACCTAAATTTATCAAGCTTAAATCCATTATTACGAGTTCTGGTTTGATCATGAATTTTTAAAACTTTATTAATATCTCCCTTGTTAATCCCTTTAAACCATTTATACACTTCAATCATATCCCCCCTAACTCTTCGCCTCTCTAGAGAATGTAGATTAAGTTTTTTTAATCTGTCCTCATATGGTAGATTTCTGATATTGTGTATCATCTTGGTCATTCTTCGCTGCACTCTCTCCAAGGATTCAATTTCCATTCTATAATAGGGTGACCAGAATTGCACAGCATAATCTAAATGGGGCCTAACTAATGCAAGATAGAGCTGCAAAATAACTTTTTCCGTCCTATTGCTGACGCTTCTTGAGATAAATCCTAAAATTCTGTTTGCTTTATTTCTGACTGCTGTGCATTGCTCTCTTGGCTTAAGACTACTACTCACAAGAACTCCCAAATCCCTTTCACACTGAGAACTCATGATTTCATGGTTATTTAGCTTATAACTAGTATTGTCTTTTATAGTACCCATTTTAACTACTTCACATTTTTCAACATTAAATTCCATTTGCCATTTGTCCGACCATTCAGATAATCTATTTAGATCTTCCTGTAAAGCATGAATGTCTTCTTTTCCATTTATAGTTCTACCTATTTTAGTGTCGTCTGCGAATTTACTTAGGTTACTACTGATATCCGAATCCAGATCATTTAGATATACGATGAATAATAGAGGACCCAGTACCGAGCCTTGTGGTACCCCGCTAGTAACCGAGCCCCACTCTGATTTCTCTCCATTTATGCAAACCCTCTGTTTTCTGTCTTTTAACCATTGTTTGATCCATCTGAGCACAGCTCCTCCTATACCATGAGCTTCCAGCTTTTTAACTAATCTTTTGTGAGGAACTCTATCAAAAGCTTTGCTAAAATCTAGATATATTGTATCATATTCTTTGCCACAATCTACTGCCTCGTAAACTTCTGAATAAAAAGACAGTAAGTTTGTAAGGCACGAAAAACCCTTAAGAAACCCGTGTTGTGAAAGTTTTATCAGTCTGTGTAATTCTAGATGTGCCCTTATTTTATTTGCAATTATGGATTCTAGAATCTTACCCACTGTTGACGTTAAACTTACCGGCCTATAATTATTCTTTTTAACACGTTCTCCTTTTTTAAATATTGGTACCACATCTGCCAATTTCCACTCCATGGGTACCGATCCTAATTTTATTGAATTATTAAATAATGCAGTTAGAGGACAACTAAGCTCTTCCTTGCATTCCTTTAATATTCTAGCATATATT
Organism: Halocaridina rubra; assembly: GCA_037179515.1. NCBI lineage: Eukaryota > Metazoa > Arthropoda > Malacostraca > Decapoda > Atyidae > Halocaridina > Halocaridina rubra. Next base: position 1,955 of record JAXCGZ010009116.1, read on the forward strand.
CCATCAGGTCCCGGAGATTTATGAGCCTTTAATTTATCTATTTCTTTTATTACCTCCTCTCTCGTAATATTTATTGAACTAAGTATATTATCGGGACTGTCTCTGTAAATGGATTCTACTTCCGGAATATTTTCCAAGTTTTCATTGGTAAATACAGATAAGAAATAATCATTTAAACATGTACACATCACTTTATCGTCATCTGTGATATGGCCATTGGCTACTTCAATTTGTCCGACTTTTTCCTTAAATTTTGTTTGATAATGTTGATAAAACCCTTTAGGATTTTCTTTAGCTTCTCCTGCTATTCTAACTTCGTATTTTCTTTTCGACTCTCTAACTATCTTTTTAACTTCCCTGTTTAACTGTATATATTGCTGCCTCACCTGCTCTTCACCTCTTTTTAGTTTCCTGTATATTCCTCTTTTAATACCTATAAGATTCTTTATTCTATTGTTCATCCATTTAGGGTCATTTTTTCTTGATCTGTAATGTTTCATGGGAATATAGTCTCTGACTATTCTTAAGAGTCATGACAAAATTGTTATATTCCTCATCCAAATTTATATTAACTGACGGGCTGCTGTTCTTTCCTGTGAGAGAATTTAATGTATTGATCTTATCTTGTGATAATCCTTGGCATGTGGTACTCAAATTTCGGGGTAATCCGCTACCTGCGACCTGACCTGCTGGATTAACTACCCACATCTGTACCCCAGAAATCCCTTCCCATACCTCATTAGATAATTTAGTTTTTAAGCCCTCAAAATCTCCTGCTCTAAAGTTTGGAACAATATTCTTATTTTCCTTTATAGTTTCCTTGAAAATTATGTTAAATCTAATGGAATCATGGTCACTGTTGCCCAATTTTTCACCAACTTCTAAATTTGTAACCATATTCTCGATATTACTAAGAACTAAATCTAGTGTATTCACCCCCCGTGTTGCTTCATGTACATGCTGAGAAAGGAAATTGTCTTCTACTACTTCCAAAAACTCCTTAGAGCTACTATCACCTGTTATGGTTTCCCAGTTAATATGTCTAAAATTAAAATCGCCTACAATGCAAACTCTATTTGACCTGCTCACTTTAGAAATTTCATCGTATATAACTTGCGACTCTATATTATCTAGATCAGGTGGTCTGTAGACTACTCCTACAACTAGACTTTCTATATTATTTTTAATTTCAACCCATAAGGTTTCTGAATTTAGATTTGTCTTAATTCCAGACTTAATGCAGCTTCTGAGGCTATCTTTAATATGCATAATTACCCCTCCCCCTCTTCTATCTGCACTACGATCAGCATTATAAAGTTTATATCCTGTAATTATGTACTCAGATTTAAGGTGTTTGCTTTCTAAATTAATCCAACTTTCACTAATGCATATTATATCCGGTCTCTCACTACATACGATGGCTCTCAGTTCTTCTATCTTGTTACCTAAACTACGGCTATTTGTATAATATACTTTTAAACTTTCTCTAGCTTCACCCTTCTTGTGGCTATTCTTTTTGTTAATATTTGTTCTATGTAACAAATGGTTCTTATCCTTAGACTCCCACACACACACACACACACACACATATGGGTGGGTGAGTGGGTGAATGATAGCGTTACTGCTTGAAATTGGATTCGCTTATCGAAGATAAGTATTAAATACACACACACACACACACACACACACACACCACACACACACACATACAGAAAGAAACAAACACACAAACAAACAATCTTTTAAGAGTGGACAATTAGCGAGTACCATTATCAGTCATTTCTCGCTCGTTCGAAAGGTATTTAAAAGATTGCAGACTGCAGTCTGCGACTCCCTTTGCGCCCAAATTTGCTATTAATGGTTTTGTTTATATGCAGATATAACAGTGCGTCTGCTATATTTTAATGTTCTCTTTTATTACACATAAAACACACACACTCAGACACTCTGTGCAGATATGTCTAGCATAATGAAGTATAAAACAGCCTTCTGAGCTTTTTTTTTATATTTAATTTACAATGTCCTTAATATAGTTTATACTTATTATGATATCCAAATGACTGCGTCTTAATTTATTTTGTCCCCAGATAGGCAATTGGTATATATGTCTATTAACTGTCCAACATACTTTATATATATATATATATATATATATATATATATATATATATATATATATATATATATATATATATATATATATATATATATATAGTGTGCGTGTGCGTGTGCGTGTGCGTGTGCGTGTGCGTGTGCGTGTGCGTGTGCGTGTGCGTGTGCGTGTGTGTGTGTGTGTGTGTGTGTGTGTGTGTGTGTGTGTGTGTGTGTGTGTGTGTATTTTAATGTGCTTTGTAATATTCTAAAGACCCTGTCTTATTTTGTTTTTATAGAATTTGTCCATCTTTCATACTTGATAATCAATTCGAAGGTTTGTAAATGAAAAAATAAATCACCAGATTAAATATATGTAAGATTAAGTAAAATTTTACCTTATCTTGTCTTTGGTTTGTCGTACAAGAGCTGGTCAACATTGACATATGATTATCATAATTAATTCTTTTTTGCACAATAGAAAACAAAAGTAAAAATGTCAGATTACATGTGAAATTTGTCCTTCATTGTAAGCGGAGCACATTATATCTCTTCTCTTTTTTAATGATATTTTAACTACGTTGGCCAATTACATTAGAGACATTTTTCAGCTGCCATTTTTATGGTTTTATTAAGCTCGTTAAGGGTTGTTTAAAAGCTTGTTAACTGTCTAATGGTCTCTGTCAACGGGTTGGGACATTAAAAATAACACTCATGTCAATAAAACACAGGAAGGCAATTAATGTGTGCAAAAATATATAATGGGCAGGATCCTAATATGTAATTTCATAAGTTCTACAATGATAGTTATGAAGTCGCTGAGTTTTGAAAGGTTTCGAACTATATTAAAGTTCAATAGTGCTTTGTGATAGTTGAACCTCGTTCGAAACTCTTAATTGGTCACCAGCTTTATCTTCATCCATTAGTTTAGAAGTCTCTCTTTGCACAAAATGTTTTGACCCTTGAAATAGCACTTTTTATCTCAGATGGGATAGTACAACCTTCTTGTTTCTTGATTATTAAAACATAATCCCCCAGCTTCATCCTGTCTGGCCAATCCCATTCGAATGGGAATTCATTATGAAATACAGTAAACATATTTATCCTTGTATTTAAGGACATTGTCTCTGAAACAACGTAGTTCATCTATTTCTGTTAGTTGGGGGCAGCAGTTATATAATGTTTAATCTCCAATCCTCCCCCCCCCAACAGCAGAATGGAGTTTCTGGCGACGTAGAAGCAATACAAATTTTACAAAACTTAAACCTAGGGCAGTTCAGTGCTTTGTCTTCATTCAGTTACGGTTCCTCTTTTTTTATGCCCACATTAACACCGAATGTTCCTGCATATTCCTTACACATCTATTATTATCCCTTCACATCTCACAAGACACAACACTCCCCATCTCTGTTTCTCTTTACTTTGTTTTCCTCGTGACCAGGCTCGATAAGGGCAGTTTATCTAGCTATTTTTTCTCGCCTATCCTTGTATCGCACTCATAAAAACAAAGTCTTTATCGGAAGTACAAGTCAAAAGTTAAATTTTTCTTCATCTCACTTTTTCTTTTTTACATTTCTCTGCATACCATTTCTGTTTAGCTTTTTTTGTGTTTATTATTTTTATATGTAAATATTTTTTTTCATATTCTTTTCTTCATATTCTTTTCTCTCATTCCATTTGCCTGTTACTCATTTTTACCATATTAATATTTTATTGGCTTCCAATTTTGCCGCTCACCTATTCTTTCCTTCTGTTTTTATTAGTGTTTAAGTCTTCCATTTTTATTTTTTTTCTCTCTCTCCTGTCTTATTTTATATTAAAATTTAATCTATTTTGCATTTTCATTCATATTTATTCACAATCGTTTCTTCATCACCCCCATATCCTCTCCCATCTCTCCCCCTCTCCCTTGCTCTCATAAAACTGCACTCCCCTCCTCGGGGAATCCCCACCCAACCACCCAACCTCTTTCTTGTTAATTAAAGTGGGTATTGATCATTATTAAAGCTAATTATCTGAAATTAGCGATAGCATCTATTAGATGCTTAAGGATCATTAAGGGCAGCCTTAATGAGGTCTTAGAGAATCCCAAATTTCCTGAAATTTTCTCTTTAAGAAATTAATAATTTTGTAATGAGAATAATTCCCCCTCGTAATATAATTAGGATTATATCAGGGCAAGATAATGGTCTCTCCTCTAATTATGTCCAATAGATAATGTAATTAGTTTTAATATTCTGCATATTTAATCAGCTGTCTTGTGGTTGTTACTAGAATAATGTTGGTTGTTAAGGCCACTGCCTTTATTTATGTATATACTTCATTATGTCTTTCATTAACTTAGATGCTATGGCAAGGGGGTATGCAATTTGTCTTTGATTTTTAGTTTTATTTCTTAAACTATCCAGTCGTAATATTAGTGTTTGGGTCTCTGCATATGTATTCATGTACATTTTTTATTATGATTTTATTAACTTAGACGCTATGACAAGGGGGTATGCACCTTGGCTATGATGTTAAGAGTCTTCTTTCTTGACTCATCCAACTGGAATCTTAGTATTTGGGTCTCTAATTGTGCGTATAGGAAAAGGTGTTTATTTTGTCCTTTTGTTTTATTTATGTATTTTGCTGGCAAGGGGGGGGACGATTTAGTTTAATATTTTTAGGGGGGTTATTTACTAATGTCCCCTAGTAATTTCAGTACCCTAGTAATTAGGTCTATGTATGTGCGTGGTAGTGAAACAAGTGAGAGTAAAACGGAGTATATGGGTAGAATGTTTGTGAAAAACAACATGGATGTGTTAGCATTCAGTGAAATAATGGTTGAAAGCTAAATTTGCTCTTGGCAATGTGTGTGCTTTGACTCGACCGTCACACTTACAAAGTAGCTTGAGGCATTTGTATATAGATTATTATTATTATTATTATTGTTATTATTATTATTATTATTATTATTATTATTATTATTATTATTATTATTATTATTATTATTATTATTATTATTATTATTATCATTATTATTATCATTATCATTATCATTATTATTATTATTATTATTATTATTATTATTATTATTATTATTAGTAGTAGTAGTAGTAGTAGTAGTAGTAGTAGTAGTAGTAGTAGTAAAATCGTTATTACTATTATTATCATTATTATTATTAGCAGTAGTAGTGGTAGTAAATGTATTATCAATCTATCTTTCTATCTATATATCTATATCTATCTATCTATCTATCTATCTATCTATCTATCTATCTACCTATCTATCTATCTATCTATATATCTTTTACTAGAGACATGTAGGGCTCCTCCAGTAGTCACGGAGATGCTTTTTTGATTGACAAGATGACAGTCAAACGACATCATTAAAGGGAAGCGACTCTCTTTCTCTCTCTCTCTCTCGCTCTCTCTCTCTCTCTCTCTCTCTCTCTCTCTCTCTCTCTCTCTCTCTC
>JAXCGZ010009117.1:7500-11933 GCA_037179515.1 Halocaridina rubra
TCATGACAGCGGGAATGGAGGCATACATCCCCTCTTCTACAAAAACTTTCTCTCCCCCCTAAACTTTGGTTTGACCGTGCCTGCTCCATGGTTATCTAGAATAGGAATCAGGCTCACCGATCTTACCAAACCTCTCCTTCCGATTTAACTTTCTCTGTTTTTATTGTAGTTAGAAATCACTGTACTGCTCAGATTTGTAGGTCTAAGGCTTCCTTTATAAGAAGGAAAATTGATGACCTTAACTCCTCTCCCACTGACAAATGCTTCTGGTCCTTAGCCAAAAACCTCTCCAAAAACTTCTGTAACTGAAGCTTTCCCCCCTTTCATTCCTTCTCATGGTTCTATAGCTTGCTCTCCCACGGAAAAAGCCGCTCCCTTTGGCTCTCATTTTTCTGCCAACTCTTCTATAAACGATTCCAGTGCACATGTTCCTCAATCTTTAACCCTCTCTAACCCTATGCCCTCCCTTATCCTTTCTTCATACAAAGTTTTAAGGTTCTTAGCTTGCTAAAGACGAACAAGGCATCTGGTCCCGATGGTATCACAGCAAGGTTCCTTAAGGAGTTTGCAGATGAACTGGCTCCTGTGCTTTGCCATCTTTTTTGCCTCACTCTGTCAATCAGTATCTATCCTTCATCTTGGAAGCATGCTCTAGTTAAACCTGCTCCTAAGGAAGGGAGACCGCTCGGTGAATTCAAACTACCGACCTATTGCTTTGTCGTTGCCCTTGATAACTCTAAGGCTTTTGACAGAGTCTGGCACAAGGTTCTGCTGGCCAAACTCCCTTCCTATGGCTTTACCCCTTCTTTCTGTTCTCTGATTTCCAGTTTTCTTACCGATTGTCTTATATGTGTAGTTGTTGATGGCGCGACATCCAGCCCTTTCTCAGTTACCAGTGGTGTTCCAAAGGGTTTTGTTCTTTCACCTACTTTGTTCCTTCTCTTCATTAATGATCTTCTACAATCTCCATTTTCCTTTATTCAGCATGCCTTTGCTGATTCTACCCTTCACTTTTCCTCTGCCTTTTCTTCTCAACCTTTATTTGTTACTCGTAATCAGTCTTTTATCACTCTTTCTTCTACTCTTAACTCCGATTTGCAGAGAATATCTGAGTGGGGCACTCAAAATTTAGTTGATTTCAATGCCTCCAAGACACTGTTTCTGGCTATCTCTTTATCTTCTTCTCCTCGTGATAAACCTATTGTCTTCGAAACTAACGAAATTTACCCTCTTAACTCTATCAACATATTAGTAATCCATATAAGCTCTAACTGGTCTTGGAGGATTCACATAATGAAAATTTCTAAATCTTCATCCAAAAAATTGGGGGTTGTATTTCGTTTTCGTCATTACTTTTCCTTTGTGCAGTTACATAAAATTAATATAGGTCTTATCCGTCCCTTTTTAGAATACTGCTCACACATCTGGGGTTGCATTTTCTTATACTTATCTTCTTGATAGGGTTAAATCTAAGGCAGTCAGCCTCATTAATGATCCTTCTCTTACTTCTAATCTGGATTCTCTCTCTCTACGCCATAAGGTATCTTCTCTTCCTCTTTTCTATCGCTACTTCTTCCATCGCTGCTCTGATGAGTTGGTGAGTTGCATCCCTTCCCCACTGCCGAGGCCGCGTAACACTCGCCAAGCGGCCTCATCTCACAGGTACTGTGTGGAGATTTGTAGCTCGCGGATTGGTCGGTGCAGCGACTGCTTATTCCCATCTACCTCCAGACTCTAGAACTCTCTTCCTCCTTCTGTCTTTCCTAATTCTTATGACCTTCCATCCTTCAAAGAGCAGATCTATCGTTTCATCACAGGGCCTAGTCCTCCTTATCTCTGGGTCCTCTGTTCTTTGACTGTTTTTTCTGTCTTTTCTTTTTCCTTTGTGTGACATTACCTCATCTCTGTATAGTCTTTAACCTTTTTCTTTTCCTTCGTGTTGGTATATTCTCATGCCCGGGGCTTTATTGATGAGGGCAGTTTCTGCTTATCCCGGTGTCATAATCATAAAAAAAGAGTGATTATTTACTATAATTTACTCTTTCTGTCTAATCTTAACTGTTTTGACCAATATAACAAAATATGCAATATCTGCAAATATCTAATATTACCTAAACAAAGCAGAACAAATGGCAATTAATGAGAATTCGATGGGAATTCTTTCTTTGCTTTATAATTATTAAGTTTGATTAAGATAATTTTATATCAAAAGCTCCATTGTATGAGGCGGATAACAATGTTTCTTCCCAATATCCTTAAACTCTTGATTAATAATTTACGGGTTGAAAGGTGTAAAGCATTGAATGCATATATATAAATATATATATATATATATATATATATATATATATATATATATATATATATATATATATATATATATATATATATATATATATATATATATATATATATATATATATATATATATATATATATATATATATATATATATATATATATATATATATATATATATATATATATATATATATATATATATATATATATATATATATATATATATATATATATATATATATATATATATATATATATATATATATATATATATATATATATATATATATATATATATATATATATATATATATATATATATATATATATATATATATATATATATATATATATATATATATATATATATATATATATATATATATATATATATATATATATATATATATATATATATATATATATATATATATATATATATATATATATATATATATATATATATATATATATATATATATATATATATATATATATATATATATATATATATATATATATATATATATATATATATATATATATATATATATATATATATATATATATATATATATATATATATATATATATATATATATATATATATATATATATATATATATATATATATATATACATACATATATACATACATATATATATATATATATATATATATATATATATATATATATATATATATATATATATATATATATATATATATATATATATATATATATATATATATATATATATATATATATATATATATATATATATATATATATATATGAATGATATTTTCAGCATGGCTAACCAAATCTATTCTACTCTACTTATTTATTCTATTTTTCTTTTTATGATTTTTCTAATAAGCACTAACCTATTCATACCCACCCTACCTCGTCATATGTCTATGTAATCTACATTTGAAGGTGTCTAAGGTATTGGCATTTACTATCCTACTAGGAAGCCTTTTCCATGCATCAGTTACTCCATTACCAAACCAATTTTTACCAATTTCTCTTCTGAACCTAAATTTATCAAGCTTAATTCCATTATTACGAGTTCTGGTTTGATCATGAATTTTTAAAACTTTATTAATATCACCCTTGTTGATCCCTCTAAACCATTTATACACTTCAGTCATATCTCCCCTAACTCTGCGCCTCTCTAGAGAATGTAGATTAAGTTTTTTAATCTGTCTTCATATGGTTGATTTCTGATATTGTGTATCATCTTGGTCATTCTTCGCTGCACTCTCTCCAAGGATTCAATTTCCATCCTATAATAGGGTGACCAGAATTGAACAGCATAATCTAAATGGGGCCTAACTAATGCAAGATAGAGCTGCAAAATAACTTTTCCGTCCTATTGCCAACACTTCTTGAGATAAATCCTAAAATTCTGTTTGCTTTATTTCTAACTGTTGTGCATTGTTCTCTTGGCTTAAGACTCCTACTCACAAGAACTCCCAAATCCCTTTCACACTGAGAACTCATGATTTCATGGTTATTTAGCTTATAACTAGTATTGTCTTTTATAGTACCCATTTTAACTACTTTACATTTTTCAACATTAAATTCCATTTGCCATTTGTCCGACCATTCAGATAATCTATTTAGATCTTCCTGTAAAGCATGAATGTCTTCTTTTCCATTTATAATTCTACCTATTTTAGTGTCGTCTGCGAATTTACTTAGTTTACTACTGATATCCAAATCCAGATCATTTAGATATATGATGAATAATAGGGGACCCAGTACCGACCCTTGTGGTACCCCGCTAGTAACCGAGCCCCACTCCTATTTCTCTCCATTTATGCAAACCCTCTGTTTTCTGTCTTTTAACCATTCTTTAATCCATCTGAGAACAGCTCCTCCTATACCATGAGCTTCCAACTTTTTAACTAATCTTTTGTGAGGAACTCTATCAAAAGCTTTGCTAAAATCTAGATATATTGTATCATATTCTTTGCCACAATCTACTGCCTCGTAAACTTCTGAATAAAGAGACAGTAAATTTGTAAGGCACGAAAAACCCTTTAGAAACCCGTGTTGTGAAAGTTTTATCAGTTTGTGCAATTCTAGATGTGCCCTTATTTTATTTGCAATGATGGATTCTAG
>JAXCGZ010009118.1:0-5000 GCA_037179515.1 Halocaridina rubra
AATGCCCATTCTTCAAACTAAGCAACAACTGGGAAAGAAATCATATACAAAACCATACCTACTACATATGCTTCTGTATTGCAGCGGCAACAACGACCGGTCACGGCCAATAACGACAGTCAAATAACACATACAGAACAGAAACTACGACCGGCATCGCCAGCTCCCTCAATAAGAAATAATAATGAAATCAGAAACGTCTCTCAAGAAAGTAGCAACGATCAGCATTCTAGAAGGGATCCTCAACAGCATTCGGATGGACGTCATACCCGGGATTTTCGTCATCAGAATCGTCAAATCCCACCTGGTATTCGAGGATGGAGACGAGACTCGAGGATGAATCACAGTCTCTACGATCTCGACCAACCACGGCGCTACCCCCAGCGTCCCCGGGAGAGGGAGAAATTGCAGCAGCTCTACAGTCGTCGACAGCCCTGTTCAAACTGTGGGGAAATAAACCATGATCTTTCCCACTGTTGGTTTAACTATAGACTTAAATGTGGTCACTGCCGTGAACATGGCCATAAAACAAGATTATGTCCCTTAAATATATAGCAATCACATTGTAATACAGGCTTATTGAAACATTTCATAAACATACAACACATCAATGCACAATCACTTTTGGGTAATTTCGAAAATATTGCACTAATGATCAGAGAAAATAACGTGGATATAATGTGTGTTTGTGAAACTTGGCTCCAATCTAATATGCAGTCTGGTTTTGTTGCTATACCTGAGTATTCTTTTTATCGATTTGATGGCGGTAGGGGTGGGGGTGTGGGGGTGTATGTAAGAAATCATCTAACGGTCTCCCTATTAAAGACCCCTGAAGTCGAGCGACCTCCTCATCTCGAAGACATTTGGTTGACTGTTCAGAGTAGGAAATTCCCTTCATTCATCCTGGGATGTGTATATAGACACCCACATGCACTCAACGACACCTTTGATTACATCTCCGAGGTATTTCGGTCGGTCTGTTTGAGGAGCAAACCTCTCATTATTATAGGCGACTTCAATGATAATCTCCTTCTTCCTAATAATAAAATGGGGAAATTAATTCAATCCCTCCACTTAAATCAGCTTGTGAATAAAGCAACCCGTATCACCGCTAATTCCTCCAGCCTAATTGATCTTATAATTACCAATACACCTAGTTTTATAGTTCACCACGATGTCTTACCTTGTCCTGTAGGAGACCACGAGCTTCTAATAGCTACAGTTAATGTCAGGAAGGAAAAGAGACCGCCAATTGTTAAAACTTTCCGATCTCTTGAGAATTATTCTCAAAATTGTTTCTGCGACACTCTTCTTAATGAATACAACATTTTAAATTCAATACTAACTACAGATTGTGTAAATTATCAAGTTTCTACTTTTACTGATGTTTTTACGAGATGTTTAAATGAATGTGCCCCTCTTACAACCAAAGTCATGACACGCCCTCCTGCCCCGTGGATTGACTCTCAGTTAAAAGAGCAAATGAAAAGGAGAGATGACCTCCTAAGGCAATTTAAATCTGATAGACAAAACTCCGAGATGGAAAGAGCCTATAGAAGAGAAAGAAACCTTACTAAAACAATGTTGTCCGAAAAGAAGAAAAATCATTTCAGGGAAGAATTTTCCAAGTATAAGGGAAATATCAAAGGAACTTGGAATGTTATAAAAAGAATAATTCCTGCAAATAAGGAAATCTTAGAAAATTCTGACCTTCTCAGTGATAATGTGGAAAAGCGAGTGAATGATTTTAATAAGTATTTTGCTGAAATAGGCAAGTCCACATATGAAAAGTCCCAAGATAATAATGACTTGATTATTAATCAACCACATAATTGCCAGCCTCCAGCTGAAAGAAATATTATCAATAATTTTAGACCGCACCCAATCGATTTAGTCACACTTATTCTTATCATAAAGAACCTCAAACCAACAAACTCTTGTGGTTCCGATGGGATACAACTTCGCTTCCTAATTGACTCATTGCCAGTTACAGTATTTTTCATTTTAGTCATTGTTAATACATCCATTGTTACAGGCAGTTATCCTAACCTCTGGAAGCATCCCTATATCATCCCCGTTTTTAAGAGTGGAGATACTAATAATGTTGAAAATTATAGGCCAATCTCTCTTCTCAGCATTCTGTCTAAAATACTTGAGAAGGTAGTTGCCACCCAGTTAATAAATTTCCTTGAATCAAATTGTCTATTATGTGAAGAACAACACGGTTTTCGGCCTAAACTTTCGACCGAGACGGCCCTACTTAAAATTACTGATAAAATTTATAATAATATTGAAAATAAGAAAATATCACTTTTATTATTGTTAGATTTGTCTAAAGCATTTGACAGTGTACACCATCAAATTCTAATGAGAAAACTTTCCAAAGTTCATGTTGACTCATTTTGGTTCGAAAATTATCTGAAAGATCGAATTCAATCAGTTCGAATGGGCTCGACTCTCTCTTCTTCTTTAGATATCAGTTTTGGCGTTCCTCAGGGTTCAATTTTGGGTCCTCTGCTTTTCTTAATATATGTTAATGATTTACCTCAATTTATAAGAGATTGCCTACTTGTTATGTATGCTGATGACACCCAGATTATGCTTACTGGTGACATTGATAGAATTCCTGAAATCTTAAAAAGGGCTGAAGATATATTAAACTGTGCCAAAAGTTATTTTAACAGTAATGGTCTTTTACTGAACGAAAATAAAACTAAATTCGTTATTTTTGGATCAAATCAATACCTGTCCCGCATTCCTGAGAACATCAGTATAAATTTCAACAATGTTTCACTCTTCCCATCTAATAAGGTTAAAAATCTAGGAGTTATTATGGACAGTACCATGACATTTAATTTTCATATCGATGAACTACATAAAAAAGTGAACGGGACCCTTATTTACTTGAACAGAGTCTATGAAAGATTCGAGCCTGATTGTAGGGTAATTGTAGTACAAACATTGATTTTAAGTATTCTCAACTACTGTCTAAGTGTTTGGGGTTCCACGACTAAGACCCAGATGTTACGAGTGAAAAGGCTCCAGAATTTTGCTGCAAGAGTTGCCATAGGGGGGGTGCATAAATATGATCACGTGACTCCCCTCTTTGAGAGTTTGGGTTGGCTAAGGATGGACATGAAGTTCATATATAATATCTGTCTTTTAGTTTTTAAAATAAATCATGGAATATTACCGGAATGGCTCTTCTCATTGCCAACAGTTAATCAAGTGCGTATCAATAACGTCAACACCAGATATCAGAATTCTTTTTACGTGCCCAGAACTTCCACTGATATTGGGGCAAGAGCCTTAAATGTAATGGGCCCGAGACTTTGGAACTCTTTACCCGCAAACTTAAGAAGTTGCCAAACATTACCCTCACTTAAATCTCATCTTTTAAATCACCTACTTAATAAGTGATTTTAGTCTCATTATTATCCTCCCATTGGGTAGACGAAGTGTACGTATGCATATTTTAATGTGTAAATTTTTTGATTTTGTGCTTTGCAAATTTCATTTGTTTTATTTTGACATTTTACATTGTAATTTGTAATTAGATTAATTATCATGTAATAGCCATTTTTGATGGAATAAAGTTTTTGACTTTGACTTTGACTTTGACTCCTCTCTCTCTCTCTCTCTCTCCTCTCCTCCCTCCTCTCCTCTCCTCTCTCTCTCTCCTCTCTCTCTCTCTCTCTCTCTCTCTCTCTCTCTCTCTCCTCTCTCTCCTCTCTCTCTCTCTCTCTCCGTGTTCCTTGTCACCTCTGTTGAAGGAGGTCCTCCAGACCATACTTGAAAAGGTCAAAATTCTTGGGAATAAGGTCGTTCCCTTGACTTGTAAATGAAGTTCGTACTTAAATATCTCGTTTCCAAGAGACACTTGATGCTAAATGTGAATTGATGCTGAAGACATGTCTGTCTGTCTTGTCTGTCTGTCTTTGTATATAAGTATGTCTGTGTGTAAATGTATGTATGTGTGCCTGCCTGTGTGTGTGTCTCTCTCTGTATGTCTGCCTGTGTCTGTTTGTATGTATGCACATGTTTGTATGTATGTATGCATGCATGTAGGTAGGTAGGTACGTAGATAGGTAGGTATATATGTATGCATATACATTGGGCATGTTCTTGAGCGATTATCTGTCTTCTGTCTGCGGATAGCCACCTGGCTAGTACAGTGGTAACGCACTGGCTTTGCATTCGCGAGGACGACGGATCGAGTCTCGTCCAGTCAAGAGAGTTTAAGCTGTTTACTGGGGAGCTTACTGCTGTGGCTGGGCACCTCTGTGGGGGGTTGGGGTCTGTGCCGGCTGACGGCCGTCCTACTGGTCCTCCAATACCCATTCCACCCATCCTAGGGTGGAAAATCTATAAAAAATATGTCTGCGGATGGGTGAGTTTTGGTATGTAGGTTGGTAGGTCGGTTTGTAGGTAGGTAGGTAGGTAGGGAGGTTGGTTGGTTGTTTATCAACAGCATTATAGAACCAGGAGAGGAAAAGAAAGTTTATTTCAAAGGAAAGTTATCTGATTCCAGATGATATATTGTGGAAAAGAAATAACTTCTTTCATAGAGTAAAATCATGGACGCCCGTTCACAACTCTTCGCTCACTGATCATTGTTGGCAAGAAACGAGAAAAGTTTGCTCTATAAATCTTTAGTTCTCTTTGGGAGTCGATTCAAGAAGAATGTCAGAAAAGCAATTTTTAAAAAGAAATTTAATGTTTAATTGTATCTGATGAAATCTGTATGATCTGTTAATGTTATTGTAACTCAAGGTAAAATTCAAATCTAGTTTTAGGCTCTTCTGGAATTATTGCACTTCATTATAGAGTGATATTTTTCACATAATATTTTAGGAATGAAGAGCGTAGAATCTGCCTTCATCTTTATCGTCAATTTTGTCCAGCTTCTGTCTTTGTTCTCTATTTCAAAAGAAAATTGTGTTGATTATCAGTGAGAAATATCATCCCCGAGAGACCATCCTTTAACGGTCATTAAAAGT
>JAXCGZ010009119.1:0-11872 GCA_037179515.1 Halocaridina rubra
GATGGGAGACTTATTAGGAAGCTGCAATCAATGGCTAGAATAGGTGGAAATATTTTGGAATGGATAAAAACTTACTTAGAAGGAAGGGAACAGAGGGTTAGAGTAAGACACACAGTGTCTGAATGGAGAAGAGTTAGTAGTGGAGTTCCACAGGGTTCAGTTTTAGGGCCACTTTTGTTCCTTGTATATGTAAATGACCTACCAGAGTCTGTAAATTCATTCATGAATATGTTTGCAGATGATGCAAAGATTGTGAAGAAAGAAAAAAACGAGAACAATGGTAGAGAACTTCAGGAGGATCTAAATAATCTGCATGAGTGGTCAGAAAAGTGGCTAATGAAATTCAATACTTCAAAATGTAAGGTAATGAGAATGGGTACAAGTGCAAGAAGGCCCAAGCTTGACTACTCGGTGGCTGGAGTACAACTTCAAGAGACAGAAAATGAGAGAGATCTAGGAGTAAACATACTGGCGGATTTGTCTCCAGAAATACATATAAATGGCATAGTAAGGGCAGCATATGCATTCTTATCAAATGTAAGGGTAGCCTTCAGGCACATGGACAAGGAAATGTTCAGAAATATTTATGTAACCTATGTGAGGCCAAAACTCGAATATGCAGCCCCCTTTTGGAATCCGCACTTGAAAAAGCACATAGCTAAGCATGAAAACGTTCAAAGACATGCCACGAAACTGGTGCCAGAAATACACAATCTCAGTTATGGTGAGAGGCTGAGGGAATTAGACTTACCATCACTCTAAGCTAGAAGAGTGAGGGGGATATGGTGACAATCTTTAAATTCCTTCATGGTTATGATAGAGTGGATAGGGATCGATATTTTGACATGGCTGGCTCTAGAACTAGAGGTCATAGTTTGGAGCTTCGTAAGAAAACTTCTAAGCGAGGAGGTAGTTAATACTATCTCAATCCATAGTTTCAAGGACAGGTATGATAATTATCACTAAGTATAAAATGGAACCGATCAGGAGACGGGAAAATATGAGCTTTGGGCTCTTTCCCGTAAACACAATTAGGTAATCACAATTAGGTAATCACACACATATATATATATATATATATATATATATATATATATATATATATATATATATATATATATATATATATATATATATATATATATATATATATATATATATATATATATATATATATATAATATATATATATATATGTGAATAATTTTTTACCCCGACTGGGACTTGAACCTAGGACTTATACTTATTAAGTCCAGGTTCTACCAACTACACACCACAGAAGGTTAAAAGGAATCCTACCTCATACGTATATCTGCTATACTTAGGATTGAACGCATTCTATCTGAATGCCACCATGTTCATATTACAGATTAACCAACCTCACTCGTGGCTTCATTTTCACATTTAATTCAATTTCCAATCTCATTTGGGCTATACAATAACCAAATAAGCACATTACTATATGTGAAAACATGAATAAGTTTTTACCCCGACCGGGACTTGAACCTAGGACTTATTATTACTAAGTCAAGGCGCTACCAACTACACACCACTGAAGGTTCAAAGGAATCCAACCTTATAGCTTATATCTGCTTTACTTAGGAATGAATGCATTCTATCTGAATGCCATTATGTTCATATTACAGATTCCCCAACCTCACTCGTGGTTTCATTTTCTCTGTGGTGTGTAGTTGGTAGCGCTTTGACTTAGTAATTATAAGTCCTAGGTTCAAGTCCCAGGCGGGGTAAAAAATTATTCATGTTTTCACATATGTAATGTGCTTATTTGTATATATATATATATATATATATATATATATATATATATATATATATATATATATATATATAAAATTGACGAATAATAACCCGCATGACCTCACACAACCCTTAATATAGAACAAATGTCAAATTATTAGTTGCCCGCATGACATCGCTTCAAACCCATCGAATATATATATATATATATATATATATATATATATATATATATATATATATATATATATATATATATATATATATATATATTATAATTATTTTCGTTATTATTATTATCATTATTATTGTTATTATTATTATTATACTATTACTAATTAATTTATATTGTTCTTTGGTGATTGATCATGTGCTGTACCCATAAAATATTCGTTGGCATTATTTTGCATACCCTTTTTCAGTTGCTTTTCAGGTTCCAGGAGTTGTGAATTTTGCATATACTTTTTCAGTTACTTTTCAGGTTTAAGCAAGAGTGATTTTGCTAAGATTGCAAATATAAGAGTCTTCCTTCAGTGACCTCATCTACACAACGTAAGTACTGTATTTTCACTCTTAAGTGTAGTTGAACGCACATTGCGGCGATGGCACTCCCAAGTGCCGTGGCCACTCCAAGACGAGTGTCATCTAGTCATCCATCTCCCTAGTCTGCTTGGGAGCGTATTGGGGAGTTCGTGCCGCCAAAATCTCGTTGGTGGCGCGTTCCTTGAAGCCAGACCTAGAAGTCGGGAGGGCCAAAGGCCTGCCAAAAATCGTGCTGCTGTAGTAGACAAGCAGCGGCGGCCGATTACTCCCGCAAAACCCTAGATGTTTCCCACACGAGGGCGCGGCGGCGCACTCTTGGCCATCCCATCATCATCCTTAGCCCAGCAGGGGCTTTGCCATTGAGCGGTTGGTTGGAGACAATAATAAGGAGCACATGGGGCATTTTATATTTGTGCCCTGTGGGGCGGGCATAATATCAGAGAATATCCTCACCGTATTCCCTTCGTGTCGTAAAAGGCGACTAAAAGTGGACGGGGCGGGGGGACTGGGAATCCCCCCCCTTGCATCAACCTCCTGCGAGGCGTCAACGAAGAGGGGGAGTAGAGGGAAGAATAACTTCTCCCCAAACCTTCCTTTCTTGACGTCAGCTACCCCCCAATTTAAGGGGGAAACAGCCTCGGTATATGTATGTATATATATATATATATATATATATATATATATATATATATATATATATATATATATATATATATATATATATATATATATATATATATATATATATATATATATATATATATATATATATATATATATATATATATATATATATATATATATATATATATATATCCAATTAAGCAACGAGTGAGGTTGGGGAATCTGTAATATGAACATAGTGGCATTCAAATAGAATGCGTTCATTCATAAGCATAGCAGATATAAGCTATAAGGTTGGGTTCCTTTTAACCTTCTGTTGTGTGTAGTTGGTAGCGCCTTGACATTGGTAACTATAAGTTCTAGGTTCAAGTCCCGGTCAGGGTAAAAAGTTATTCATGTTTTCACATATGTAATGTGCATATTTGGTTATTGTATAGCCCGACTGAGATTGGGAATTGAATTAAATGCGAAAATGAAGCCACGAGTGAGGTTGGGGAATCTGTAATATGAACATTGTGGCATTCAGATAGAATGCGTTCATTCCTAAGTATAGCAGATATAAGCTATAAGGCTGGATTCATTTTAACCTTTTGTGGTGTGTAGTTGGTAGTGTCTTGACTTTGTAATTATAAGTCCTAGGTTCAAGTCCTAGTCGGGGTAAAAAATGATTCATGTTTTCACATATGTAATGTGCTTATTTGGATATATATATATATATATATATATATATATATATATATATATATATATATATATATATATATATATATATATATATATATATATAGATAGATATAGATATAGATATAGATATAGATATAGATATAGATATAGATATAGATATATATATATATATATATATATATATATATATATATATATATATATATATATATATATATATATATATATATATATATATATATATATATATATATATATATATATATATATATATATATGAGAGAGAGAGAGAGAGAGAGAGAGAGAGAGAGAGAGAGAGAGAGAGAGTGTGTGTATGTGTCTGATTACCTAATTGTGTTTACGGGAAAGAGCCCAAAGCTCGTATCTTCCCGTCTCCTGATCGGTTCCATTTTATACTTAGTGATACTTATCATACCTGTCCTTAAAACCATGGATTGAGATAGCATTAACTACCTCCTCGCTTAGCCAATTCCAATTATCAACTACTCTTACACTGAAAAAGTATTTCCTTACATCCTGCAAAGAAGTTTTCTTACGAACCTTCAAACTATGACCTCTAGTTCTAGAGCCTGCCATATCAAAATATCCATCCCTATCCACTCTATCATAACCATGAAGGAATTTAAAGACTGTCACCATATCCCCCCTCAATCTTCTAACTTTGAGTGATGGTAAGTCTAATTCCCTCAGCCTCTTATCATAACTGAGATTACGTATTTCTGGCACCAGTTTCGTGGCATGTCTTTGAACTTTTTCAAGCTTAGCTATGTGCTTTTTCAAGTGTGGATTCCAAAGGGGGCTGCATATTCGAGTTTTGATCTCACATAGGTTACATAAATATTTCTGAACATTTCTTTGTCCATGTGCCTGAAGTCTACCCTTACATTTGATAAGAATGCATATGCTGCCCTTACTATGCCATTTATATGTATTTCTGGAGACAAATCTGCTAGTATGTTTACTCCTAGATCAGATCTCTCTCATTTTCTGTCTATTGAAGTTGTACTCCAGCCACCGAGTAGTCAAGCTTGGGCCTTCTTGCACTTGTACCCAATCTCATTACCTTACATTTTGAAGTATTGAATTTCATTAGCCACTTTTCTGACCACTCGTGCAGATTATTTAGTTCTTCCTGAAGTTCTCTTCCATTGTTCCCGTTTCCAACTTTCTTCACAATCTTTGCATCACCTGCAAACATATTTATGAATGAATGTACAGACTCTGGTAGGCCATTTACATATACAAGGAACAAAAGTGGTTCTAAAACTGAACCCTGTGGAACTCTACTACTAACTCTTCTCCATTCAGACACTGAGTGTCTTACTCTAACCCTCTGCTCCCTTCCTTCTAAGAAAGTTTTTATCCATTCCAAGACATTTCCACCTATTCTAGCCATTGCTTGCAGCTTCCTAATAAGTCTCCCATGTGGAACAGTGTCAAACGCTTTCTTGAAGTCTAGGAATATGCAATCTGCCCAGCCCTCTCTTTACTGTAAGATTCGGCTTACCTCATCATAAAATTCTAATAAGTTTGTTACTGTTGATCTACCTTCTCTGAAGCCATGTTGCCTCACTGACAAAAAGTTGAAGGATTCCAAGAGAAGAGAGATAT
Source organism: Halocaridina rubra (assembly GCA_037179515.1). NCBI lineage: Eukaryota > Metazoa > Arthropoda > Malacostraca > Decapoda > Atyidae > Halocaridina > Halocaridina rubra. The sequence goes on from JAXCGZ010009119.1 coordinate 5,242, forward strand.
GTTTCCCTAGTAGTTTCTCCATATCTTTGCAAACTATGCTGGTCAAGGGAACTGATCTATAGTTCAGAGACGTATCTCTCCTTCCCTTTTTGAAGATAGGTATCACATTTGCTTGTTTCCAGCATCTTGGAATCTCCCCTGACTCCAGTGACTTTTTAAATATGATACATATATATAGAGTGGATAGGGATCGATATTTTGATATGGCTGGTTCTAGAACTAAAGGTCATAGTTTGAAGCTTCGTAAGAAAACTTCTTTGCAGGATGTAAGGAAATACTTTTTCAGTGTAGGAGTAGTTGATAATTGGAATTGGCTAAGCGAGGAGGTAGCTAATGCTATCTCAATCCATAGTTTTAAGGAAAGGTATGATAAGTATCACTGAGTATAAAATGGAACCGATCAGGAGGCGGGAAGATACAAGCTTTGGGCTCTTTCCCGTAAACACAATTAGGTAATCACAATTAGGTAATCACTAAGTGCCACTGATATTGAGTTTGCACATTTTTTAAGTACATGAGGGGATATGTCATCAGGACCTGTAGCTTTATGAACATCTAAAGCCATCAGTGCTTTGCATACTTTTGTGGCTGTAAGATTGATGTTCTCTAATACCGACCCTTGAGCTTCTATCTCTGCAATCTGAGGGGGTGGGGTATTTTCTACTGTAAATACTGACTAAACTTCCTTGTTCAATTCTTTGCAGATCTCTTCATACGTCTCAGTGATGCTTCCATCCGCTCTCTTTAGCCTTAAAACCTGTTCTTTTACTTTCAGTTTTCCTCTGATAAAGCTGTGGAAATGCTTGGGATTTTCTTTAGCCTTCCTGGTGGTGTCCCTCTCATAGTCTCTCTCTGCCTCTCTCCTTTTACTTAGGTCGTCATTTCTTGCTCTTTTGTAGGATTGCCAGGCATTTATGTTTTTTCTCCTCCTATACCTTTTCCAGCATTTGTCTCTTGTCTCTCCACTCCTTAGCTCTTTTACACTCATTATCGAACCATTTCTCTCTGGCATGAATTACACCTACTTTGGTGACAGGTATGCAGCAATCTACTATCTTCCCATATTTCTCACAAAAGATGTCATACATTTCTTGTACAGATTTGTTGTAAAATAAGGTTCTCCAGTCAATAACTGCAAAAAGCATATTCATTTTGATGTAATCTCCTTTCGGATAGCTCCTTCTCATGTCCTCAGTGCCTCTACTCTCAGGCAGAATGTCTTCAATGATATATTCCATCAACAACACACAGTGGTCACTCTTTCCAATTGGTGGTTCATACTCAATTTTTTCAATATCCAACACATTATCTGTGAATACTAGATCAAGTAGTGATGGTTCATCCCCACCCCTCGCCCTCGTTGGTTCCATTACATGTTGGTGTAGGAAATTCCCTTGTACCCAATCTAGAAATCTTGCCCTGAATGAGTCCTCACCACTGTGTGGATCAAGATTTATCCAATCTATCTGTATGTGTATATATATATATATATATATATATATATATATATATATATATATATATATATATATATATATATATATATATATATATATATATATGTATGTATGTATGTATGTATGTATGTATGTATGTATGTATGTATGTATGTATGTATGTATGTATGTATGTATGTATGTATGTATGTATGTATGTATGTATGTATGTATGTATGTATGTATGTATGTATGTATGTATGTATGTATGTATGTATGTATGTATGTATGCATGTGATTACCTAATTGTGATTACCTAATTGTGTTTACGGGAAAGAGCCCAAAGCTCGTATCTTCCCGTCTCCTGATCGGTTCCATTTTTAGACTTAGTGATACTTATCATACCTGTCCTTAAAACTATGGATTGAGGTAGCATTAACTACCTCCTCGCTTAGCGAATTCCAATTATCAACTACTCTTACACTGAAAAAGTATTTCCTTACATCCTGCAAACAAGTTTTCTTCCGAAGCTTCAAACTATGACCTCTAGTTCTAGAGCCAGCCATATCGAAATATCGATCCCTATCCACTCTATCATAACCATGAAGGAATTTAAAGACTGTCACCATATCCCCCCTTACTCTTCTAGCTTCGAGTGATGGCAAGTCTAATTCCCTCAGCCTCTCATCATAACCGAGATTGCGTATTTCTGGCACCAGTTTCGTGGCATGTCTTTGAACTTTTTCAAGCTTAGCTATGTGCTTTTTCAAGTGCGGATTCCAAAAGGGGGCTGCATATTCGAGTTTTGGCCTCACATAGGTTACATAAATATTTCTGAACATTTCCTTGTCCATGTGCCTGAAGGCTACCCTTACATTTGATAAGAATGCATATGCTGCCCTTACTACGCCATTTATATGTATTTCTGGAGAGAAATCTGCCAATATGTTTACTCCTAGATCTCTCTCATTTTCTGTCTCCTGAAGTTGTACTCCAGCCACCGAGTAGTCAAGCTTGGGCCTTCTTGCACTTGTACCCATTCTCATTACCTTACATTTTGAGGTATTGAATTTCATTAGCCACTTTTCTGACCACTCATGCAGATTATTTAGATCCTCCTGAAGTTCTCTACCATTGTTCTCGTTTTTTACTTTCTTCACAATCTTTGCATCATCTGCAAACATATTCATGAATGAATTTACAGACTCTGGTAGGTCATTTACATATACAAGGAACAAAAGTGGCCCTAAAACTGAACCCTGTGGAACTCCACTACTAACTCTTCTCCATTCAGACACTGAGTGTCTTACTCTAACCCTCTGTTCCCTTCCTTCTAAGTAAGTTTTTATCCATTCCAAGACATTTCCACCTATTCTAGCCATTGATTGCAGCTTCCTAATAAGTCTCCCATGTGGAACAGTGTCAAACGCTTTCTGGAAGTCTAGGAATATGCAATCTGCCCAGCCCTCTCTTTCCTGTAAGATTTGGCTTACCTCATCATAAAATTCTAATAAGTTTGTTACTGTTGATCTTCCTTCTCTGAAGCCATGTTGCCTCACTGACAAAAAGTTGAAGGATTCCAAGTGAAGAGAGATATGTTTCCTTAGTAGTTTCTCCATAACTTTGCAAACTATGCTGGTCAAGGAAACTGGTCTATAGTTCAGAGCCGTATCCCTCCTTCCCTTTTTGAAGATAGGTATCACATTTGCTTGTTTCCAGCATCTTGGAATCTCCCCCGACTCCAATGACTCCTTAAATATGATACTTAGTGCCACTGATATTGTGTTTGCGCATTTTTTAAGCACATGAGGGGATATGTCATCAGGACCTGTAGCTTTATGAACATCTAAATCCATCAGCACTTTGCATACCTCTGTGGCTGTAAGGTTGATGTTCTCTAATACCGGCCCTTGAGCTTCTATCACTGCAATCTGAGGGGGTGGGGTATTTTCTACTGTAAATACTGACTGAAACTCCTTGTTCAATTCTTTGCAGATCTCTTCGTCCGTCTCAGTGATGCTTCCATCCGCTCTCTTTAGCCTTAAAACCTGTTCTTTTACCTTCAGTTTTCCTCTGATAAAGCTGTGGAAAAGCTTGGGATTTTCTTTCGCCTTCCTGGTGATGTCCCTCTCATAATCTTTCTCTGCCTCTCTCCTTTTACTTAGGTAGTCATTTCTTGCTCTTTTGTAGGTTTGCCAGGCATTTATGTTTTTTCTCCTCCTATACCTTTTCCAGCATTTGTCTCTCCACTCCTTAGCTCTTTTACACCCATTATCGAACCATTTCTCTCTGGCATGAATTACACCTACTTTGGTGACAGGTATGCAGCAATCTACAATCTTCCCATATTTCTCACAAAAGATGTCATACATTTCTTGTACAGATTTGTTGTAAAATAAGGTTCTCCAGTCAATAACTGCAAAAAGCTCATTCATTTTGATGTAATCTCCTTTCTGATAGTTCCTCCTCATGTCCTCAGTGCCTCTACTCTCAGGAAGAATGTCTTCAATGATATACTCCATCAACAACACACAGTGGTCACTCTTTCCAATTGGTGGTTCATACTCAATATTTTCAATATCCAACACATTATCTGTGAACACCAGATCAAGTAGTGATGGCTCATCCCCACCCCTGGCTCTTGTTGGTTCCATTACATGTTGGTGTAGGAAATTCCCTTGTACGCAATCTAGGAATCTTGCCCCAAAGGAGTCCTCACCACTGTGTGGGTCAAGATTTATCCAATCTATCTCTTTATGATTAAAGTCTCCCATAATCAAAATCCTACATTTTTTCTCCCGCGCCATGTTAACAACTGAGTTTATGACTTCAATCGTACCTATATGACTTTCCTCATAAATTTCAAGCCTATTTTGGTTCCTTGGTGGGTTGTATACAACAGTTATTATAATGCTCTCTGACCCAGTATTTATGCGAGCAACAAGAAATTCCCTGAACTCACTTTCTATAGCCAAGTTTATCTCTTCAACTTGAATCCTCTCACTTATGAGCAGTGCTATCCCTCCACCAGTCCTCTCAGATCTTTCGACCCTTAGTATTCTGAAGCCCTTAGGAAAAACTGTGACACTGTTTATGTCCTCACTCAACTTAGTCTCTGTAATTGCTACTATATCTGCCTTACTGTTGTGAATCCTATCTTTTAATTCTACTGCCTTACCAGCTAATCCATCAGCATTTGTGTATAACAATCTTAATGAGGCCCCATCCCCTGATCTTCTGTCATTATCTTCTTTATCTCCCCTTTGTCTGGAAGTATTCCGTAACGAAAATTTTTCTTCTCTTCTTCATTTCTTTCATCATTTAACCTTCTTGCCTCTTGCAACAAGTTTTTGATCTTTCCCATCTCTTCCTGTGTTCTGTATCGTCTAATGAACACTTCTTTGCATTCTTGAAGGTCTTTTAGACTTTTTTTTCTCAACAATATTTCCCTACATGTCTCCCCTCTCTCAAAGGTTACTTTTGTTGGTCTCGGCTTTCCTTCCCTCGAATATTTACCTAGTTGGTGTATGTTTACAATATCCTCAGGACCACATACTACTCCAAGCTTTCTTATCAGGTCTACAACCCTAGCTTTATTTTCTTCAAGTCTCCCCTGCCATGTTGGCTCCTGGGATTCACTTATGCCTGAGATTACCACTGTCTTCTCCTTATCAAGTGCCTGTCTGATGAGTGGGTTTGCCCTTTCCATCACAACGTCTTTCATTTTTTCGATTACTGTCTCTTTATAGTCAACTGTTTGTATGTTTTCCAGTGCCACCACCTTTACAGCCTCTTTTACTGCCACATTCCCCTTTAGTGCATCAGCAAAGGACGTTTTCATGGCATCATTTTCCATATTCAGCTCCTGGAACTCTTTTCTGAACTGTTCAATGTTTTCCTTAATCTGAACATTCCAAGCAGCAATCTCGTCTCTCTCAGAAGATAGCAGTGAACTAACATCTAATTCCTTTAGGTTGTCATTTAGCTGTTTGTTTTTATCTTCTTGATTAGAAATTCTAGATTCTAGTTGACTCTTTTCCCCTTCCAGCTTCTTTATTCTTTTTTCTAGTTCCTTTCTCTCCTGCCCTTGTGCTTTATTTGCTTCCTCCAAAGATCTTATTTGTTCTCTGAGTGTTTCATTCTCTTTCATTTCTCCATCCATATTCCGAATTTTATCATCAAGGCTTGTAACCATTTCCTCTAACTTCTTGATTCTCTGTTTAAGTCCTCTGATGACTACCCCTTCTCCCGACCCATGGGTGGGAGAGGTTTGGGACAGAGATGGCTTCATTTTTATGTTCTCCCTCTCACAGAATATAGAAAGAAGACGAGAAAGAGGAAAAAAAAAAAAAAGAAAAGAGAAAAACTTCTAATTTACCTTCACACAGAATTTTTATATCTCCATATAAGTGCTATTTAGTGACTCAGTTTGTCTCCTTTCTGGTAACACACATCTTAACTTAAAAACTTGACCATGGTAATTTACGTATAAAAAGAAAAAGAAAAACAAAAGTCAAACCTGAAGGAAAATTCGAATTTGTGTTCGAGGTGGCACCCACCTGTTTCTGTTATATATTCTTCCTAACTGATAAACTGACTTGCTAACCAAGATATGTTATCACGGGATTTAGACTTTACATTTAACTCAATATATATACAAAATAACAAAATAGCAAACGAGAAAGCTAAAAGAAAAGCAAAAAAAAAAAAATGAAGAAAATAGGACTGCTGTACTACTTGGCAACTTAACTCAGTACTGTTGACGGGTGGGTATTTGGTAATTTTTTTTTTCTTTTATTATTCAATTTTTTCGTGTATCAAACTAACTAACTAGTTAATATAAATGGGAAGGATACTGTTTTTAACAATATATAGAACCACAGGATCAGGTAAAACGGCTCAAGAGCTTTCCCCAGTTTACACAAAAAATTAGGTAATGTGGTGTGAGGCTCCACGTCTGGCAACTCTTCTAGATTTCCCTCAAGGCAGAAACTGGACGGCAGCTTCTCTCTCTTCTCACGAAAAAGTTCTCAATTTTTTCCTTTAATATGAACAGTCTCGCCTTACAACAAATATTAGTTTTTGTACTCACAATACTCTGCACGATTTCATATTTTTGGAAATTATGGTAAAGTTTTCCACTAAGCACTTTAGTCACTCGAAACTAAAATTTAAGAGGAGCAATTCCGTGTGTC
>JAXCGZ010009120.1:0-11841 GCA_037179515.1 Halocaridina rubra
TTTTGCATATATATATATATATATATATATATATATATATATATATATATATATATATATATATATATATATATATATATATATTTATATATATATATATATATATATATATATATATATATATATATATATATATATATATATATACATACACACACACATATATATATATATATATATATATATATATATATATATATATATATATATATATATATATATATATATATATATATATATATATATATATATATATATATATATATATATATATATATATATATATATATATAGACACACACACACACACACACACACACACACACACACACACACACACACACACATATATATATATATATATATATATATATATATATATATATATATATATATATATATATATATATATATATATATATATATATATATATATATATATGCTCTCCAAGGAGAAAAGAGGAGTGATCGAGGTATGTTCGACATATGGCAATGTGTGTTCTTTGGCTCAGCCACTTCCATAAAAGGGAGCCTGCGGCCATTGTATGAAAAATTGCTTCTTAGAGTCATAAATATACTGTATCACAAGTATTGTTACTTTTTCATAACACTTTTTTTTTTTTGAGAAAAAATATATAAAAAACTGGAAATAACTCAGTGTATTGGATAGTAATAGATCTCTCTCTCTCTCTCTCTCTCTCTCTCTCTCTCTCTCTCTCTCTCTCTCTCTCTCTCTCTCTATATATATATATATATATATATATATATATATATATATATATATATATATATATATATATATATATATATGTGTGTGTGTGTGTGTGTGTGTGTGTGTGTGTGTATGTGTGTGACACCAGAACAGGCAAGAAAACTGCTCTCATCAATAAAGGCCCGGGCACATTGAATATATTAAGACGAAGGTAATGAAAAAGGTTACGGACAAGGCAGAGATGAGGCAATTATACGCAAAGGAAAAGGACCTAGAGATATGGCAGGTTTAGGCCCTGAGATGACGATAGATCCAATTTTTGAAGGAAGATAGGTTATAAGAATTAGGAAAGACAGAAGGAGGAAGAGAGTTCCAAAGTCTGGAGGTAGATGGGAAAAAGCAGTTGCTGTATCGACTAAACCACGAGCTACAAATCTTCACACAGTACCTATAAGATGTGGCTTCTTGGCGAATGTTATGCATCTTCGGCTGTGAGGGAGAGATGCAACTTACCAACTCATCACAGCAGCGATGGAAGTAGTAGCGATTGAAAAAGAAAATGATGATACCTTACGGCGAAGAGAAAGAGAATCCAGAGTAGAAGTAAGAGAAGAGTCATTAATGAGACTGACTGCTTTAGATTCAAAAATTTTAAGGAGATAAGTATAAGAAGAGGCACCCCAGATGTGTGAGCAGTTATTCTAATCAGGGACGAATAAGATCTTTACAGTTACTTATAGATTTTATAGAGTTAAAGTAATGACGAAAACGAAGCGGAATCCCCAAAATCTTGGATGCATATTTGAAATTTGGATTATGAGATTCCTCCATAACAAGTTAGAGGCTATATGAATTCCTAATATGTTGATACAATTAAGAGGAAAAATTTAGTTAGTTTCGAAGACAAGAGGGCTATCAAGAGAAGAAGAAGATTAAGAGATGGCTAGAAACTGTGTCTTGGAGTCATTAAATTTAAGTAAATTTTGGGTGCCCCACTCAGATACCCTCTGCAAATCGGAGTTGGGAGTAGAAGTAATAGTGGCATGAGACTGATTACGAGCAGCAGATGAAGGTTTTGAGGAAAAGGCAGAGGAAAAGTGAAGGGTAGAATTGTTGGCAAAGGCGTAAAGAAGAGAGGAAGATTAGGACTGAAGAGGATAATTAATGAAGAGAAGGAACAGAGTAGATGAAAGAACAGAGCCCTGTGTAACACCACTGGTAACAGGGAATGGGATAGATGTTGTACCATCAACAACTACAGATATAAAACGGTCAGAAAGAAATCTGGAAATGAGAGAACAGAAAGTAAGGGTTAAGCCATAGACAGGGAGTTTGGCCAACGGAGACTTGTGCCGGAATCTATTAAAAGCCTTAGAGATATCATGGGCGACGACAAAGGATTCCCCATAATTTCTCAGAGAAGATGACCATACATGATTAAGACAGGACAGGAGATCACTAGTGGATTTTGCATTGCGGAAGCCGTATTGGTGATCAGAGATAAGTGAGTTAGAATCAAGATGTTTCAAGAAGTGAGCATTGAGCAAAGTTTCGAAAACTTTAGCTGTAGAAGAGGTTAGGGCAACGGGTAAGTAGTTTCAAGGAATGGATCAGTCACCCTTCTTAGGAACAGGATGCACTAGAGCATGCTTCCAAGATGAAGGATAGTTACTGGTTGAGAGAATGAGGTGAAAAAGATGGCGATTAAGACTGGTTGAAACTCTGATGTCACTGCTTAAATGCAACCATTCTAAAGTGCACAATTTGCCATTTTTGCGACGCTGAGGACAGATAATGAATGATGCAGTCTGTAGTCTTAGTCTAGTTTCTAGGGTTTATCAATTTATTCCCTAAGGGCAATCCATGCCCTCTAATGCTTACTTTTGATGCTCAGTTTATTTTATCAAGATGTAGATAATAATGCCACATAATTACGTGGATACTGCATATGAAGAGAATTAACTATTGCAGCAAAAAACCTACTTTAATCACCATGAATAGGAAACCTGTGATGGTATGATTGGAGATAAGATAAACAATAGTGTCCTACATGTACAACAAATTTTCGGGAATGTTTGAGTCAGAAAAGGAAGCAGAAACTACTGCAGTACCATTTGTGAGAAGTGAGTCAAAAGATCATATCTGATATTATTAAACCTCAATGGTGTTTCCAGTCAGAAATGCAATTTGCTAAAAGAAAATGTGGGCATTACAATATGCAGATATACAATGCTGTAGAAAAAGTTAGCTGTTCCTGAGCCCTAACTTAGTTTCCCTGGAGGTCAAGGACGAGAAAAATTACTATTTTCATAACTTGATACCTTGTAAATCACCCATGATCTCTCAGAATGAGGGAAGTGACTCAGTCAGAGACGTTTTCTGCTAAAGAGTCAGGCAGAGCTGTTGGGTTCTAGACTACAGCATTAAAAATTTCTTAATGAATATATCAAGATATGTGTCCCTTATTTATAACAGAAGGTAACCTTGGAGTCTGTAGTAACACTGATGGTTTGATGGCAGCCTTCAACGTCATTCATAATTCTGCCGAATGGTGACTGTTTGTGATTCATCGAAGTTGAATCTAAAAGCTCTTTCGTTACATGTTGTAAATATATTGCCGCTTGTTCCAGTTGATCATGCATTGCATAAGGAGGACTCCTGTGATCTGAAGCAAATTTAAAGAAGTGCTTAACCTGGGACAGATATCTGTTTCAACTTTGAGGTGACTTGAAAATTATTGCTGGCGTGCATGGATTACAGACAGGCTACATTAAGCATTGCTGAATCTATGTGGCAAGGATAGTTGGGCTAGGACATCTCGCTGCATAAGGAAATAACAAATGGTCATAATTTTCCTCTTATTGAATCAAATAAGCTTTGTTACCACCCTTACACATCAAAGAAAGTCTCATAAAAATAATTTGAAAAAAAGCCAAGGGTAAGACTTGGGAATCATCGAGGTATATCTTTGGTAAGTTGACACAGTACAGTTAAGCAAAAATCAAGTAAGGTGAATGTATCGATTCACTCTCTGTGATCTTCTTAGCGATGATTATGGACGATATGGAGAACAAAATAAAATGGTTTTTGTTGAGTAGCCAAATAATCTCGGAAATAACAGAGTTGACAATTGCAGGGAACTGGTGACACTCTTGATATATTTCTGTAAAATATGGGTTGCATTCTATTTTTGAAGATACATTTCTTCCATTTGCACTTGAATTTTTTTTATCTTCCTACTACAGAACAGTCAACAATACACACGATGAACGTTTCCATCAACATCTCAACAATGGGGAAAAGCTACCTGGAATAGAGTCCCTCTGTGGTAGCAGACTATTGTAGGTCAAAAACAAGTTTTTCTCTAAATGTTGAATATACAAGAAAAAGAGAAAACCTAGGAAGCCTAGAGTGAAACAATGTATAAGACTGAATCATGCAGGCTTGATACTAATGTAAGGTAAGAATTTATACAATATGTATCAAATATATTATTTTGTCATATTTGCTTTCATCACCCAAAATATAACTTAGAGAAGTACACCCTATTTCGGAAGCATCAAGCACCTTTAAATGTGTAGACAACTGCTATATACATATGATCTGCAGGAAGAATAGGATGGATTATCTTACCTACAAGACAATTTTTCCTGAGCTGTGTTGTATTGCTGGAATGACAGGGCCATCGTCCCCGAGAAAAGCAACTTAGCTGCCCCTCGGCAAGTCTTCTGTTTACCTTTATCGAGACTTCTGTCATCGCATACGGAGTAGAGACAACTTTTTAACTTTCCGTCGCAGTCTCTCTTGTTTACCCTGCAAGCAGAACCGTAGCAAGCGTCGTGGGTGCCACAGCACTCAGTCAGGCGGGTTATGGGTAGAGTTTCATCTCTAATATGAAAACCTAGAGCTCCACAACCGCTGAAACTTGGCGTAGCTGCGTCCAGCTCTGGATCTGGTGGTGGGATGCTGGGATTGGGCTGCTGTTCAGACGTCTGTAAAATATATAATTTCATTTACCTTAGCTATTATTTTATTATTATTATTATTATTATTATTATTATTATTATTATTATTATTATTATTATTATTATTATTATTATTATTGAACAAAAGAAGAATCGCAGTATCTTTCTTATAATAAACAGAATAATAATAACGAGACCAAATATTTATATAGGGTGTTAATGATTTTTAATTATTAAACTAACAAACATGCGTACATACAAACACTTCAAAAACATGGATGTATGTTTCCATAAAACGATTGTTCAATTGGGTATGTGTCTCTCTCTATAAACATGATTCTCTATTAAATGAAAATTAGCTCTGTGTCTGTAATTACCAAAGCACAATTAGGTAATTTCAATTAGGTAATTGCAGACACATAGCTTTTTTTTCATTTAATAGAGAATCATGTTTATAGACAGAGACACATACCTAATTGAATAATCGTTTTATGGCAAATTACATCCATGTGTACAGTCAGACACATAAACAAATTATGTTTTTTAAAGAAGAATCTGAATTCCAGATCAAAACTTAGCACGAGGGTCTGCCCCTCTCTTTTTTCTGTTACTTTATTTAATTTTCGTGCTTTTCCCTCCAATTCCTTTATATCCTTAATCCCCTCCCCTTTTTTCCCTCCTATCCTATCCCATCCCCCCAAAAAATAAAAAGACAAGCATACATAAAGACACGAAAGAATATCAGATTGACTACGTATTTTATGTAATAATATGAACATAGACCAACAGACATATAAACAAAATATATGCGATCTCAACAAAGGCATCAGAAACTTGCATTAGTAAAGGTTTCTATGTTTGTTGGTGTGTGTGTGTGTTTTTTTATTTAGCCTTTGCGTGTGTGAACTTATGTGCAAAAGTAGTACTTTGAAGTGAAACTTATATATAATAAGCTCCTTATGGGAGAATAATTTATTGATTTTAATAATTCTAAACCATTCCTGTAATTGAAAATGATAATAGAATTGGGTAAGGCTGAATAAATAAGTAAATAAATTAATAACTACATATGTATATATACATTGAACAGTTCAGAAAAGAGTTCCAGGAGCTGAATATGGAAAATGATGCCATGAAAACGTCCTTTGCTGATGCACTAAAGGGGAATGTGGCAGTAAAAGAGGCTGTAAAGGTGGTGGCACTGGAAAACATACAAACAGTTGACTATAAAGAGACAGTAATCGAAAAAATGAAAGACGTTGTGATGGAAAGGGCAAACCCACTCATCAGACAGGCACTTGATAAGGAGAAGACAGTGGTAATCTCAGGCATAAGTGAATCCCAGGAGCCAACATGGCAGGGGAGACTTGAAGAAAATAAAGCTAGGGTTGTAGACCTGATAAGAAAGCTTGGAGTAGTATGTGGTCCTGAGGATATTGTAAACATACACCAACTAGGTAAATATTCGAGGGAAGGAAAGCCGAGACCAACAAAAGTAACCTTTGAGAGAGGGGAAACATGTAGGGAAATATTGTTGAGAAAAAAAAGTCTAAAAGACCTTCAAGAATGCAAAGAAGTGTTCATTAGACGATACAGAACACAGGAAGAGATGGGAAAAATCAAAAACTTGTTGCAAGAGGCAAGAAGGTTAAATGATGAAAGAAATGAAGAAGAGAAGAAAAATTTTCGTTACAGAATACTTCCAGACAAAGGTGAGATAAAGAAAATAATGACAGAAGATCAGGGGATGGGGCCTCATTAAGATTGTTATACACAAATGCTGATGGATTAGCTGGTAAGGCAGTAGAATTAAAAGATAGGATTCACAACAGTAAGGCAGATATAGTAGCAATTACAGAGACTAAGTTGAGTGAGGACATAAACAGTGTCACAGTTTTTCCTAAGGGCTTCAGAATACTAAGGGTTGAAAGATCTGAGAGGACTGGTGGAGGGATAGCACTGCTCATAAGTGAGAGGTTTCAAGTTGAAGAAATAAACTTGGCTATAGAAAGTGAGTTCAGGGAATTTCTTGTTGCTCGCATAAATACTGGGTCAGAGAGCATTATAATAACTGTTGTATACAACCCACCAAGGAACCAAAATAGGCTTGAAATTTATGAGGAAAGCCATATAGGTACTATTGAAGTCATAAACTCAGTTGTTAACATGGCACGGGAGAAAAAATGTAGGATTTTGATTATGGGAGACTTTAATCATAAAGAGATAGATTGGATAAATCTTGACCCACACAGTGGTGAGGACTCATTCTGGGCAAGATTCCTAGATTGCGTACAAGGGAATTTCCTACACCAACATGTAATGGAACCAACAAGAGCCAGGGGTGGGGATGAGCCATCACTACTTGATCTAGTGTTCACAGATAATGTGTTGGATATTGAAAATATTGAGTATGAACCACCAATTGGAAAGAGTGACCACTGTGTGTTGTTGATGGAGTATATCATTGAAGATATTCTTCCTGAGAGTAGAGGCACTGAGGACATGAGGAGGAACTATCCGAAAGGAGATTACATCAAAATGAATGAGCTTTTTGCAGTTATTGACTGGAGAGCCTTATTTTACAACAAATCTGTACAAGAAATGTATGACATCTTTTGTGAGAAATATGGGAAGATAGTAGATTGCTGCATACCTGTCACCAAAGTAGGTGTAATTCATGCCAGAGAGAAATGGTTCGATAATGGGTGTAAAAGAGCTAAGGAGTGGAGAGACAAATGCTGGAAAAGGTATAGGAGGAGAAAAAACATAAATGCCTGGCAAACCTACAAAAGAGCAAGAAATGACTACCTAAGTAAAAGGAGAGAGGCAGAGAGAGATTATGAGAGGGACATCACCAGGAAGGCTAAAGAAAATCCCAAGCTTTTCCACAGCTTTATCAGAGGAATACTGAAGGTAAAAGAACAGGTTTTAAGGCTAAAGAGAGAGGATGGAAGCAGCACTGAGACGGACGAAGAGATCTGCAAAGAATTGAACAAGGAGTTTCAGTCAGTATTTACAGTAGAAAATACCCCACCCCCTCAGATTGCAGTGATAGAAGCTCAAGGGCCGGTATTAGAGAACATCAACCTTACAGCCACAGAGGTATGCAAAGCGCTGATGGATTTAGATGTTCATAAAGCTACAGGTCCTGATGACATATCCCCTCATGTGCTTAAAAAATGCGCAAACACAATATCAGTGGCACTAAGTATCATATTTAAGGAGTCACTGGAGTCGGGGGAGATTCCAAGATGCTGGAAACAAGCAAATGTGATACCTATCTTCAAAAAGGGAAGGAGGGATACGGCTCTGAACTATAGACCAGTTTCCTTGACCAACATAGTTTGCAAAGTTATGGAGAAACTACTAAGGAAACATATCTCTCTTCACTTGGAATCCTTCAACTTTTTGTCAGTGAGGCAACATGGCTTCAGAGAAGGTAGATCAACAGTAACAAACTTATTAGAATTTTATGATGAGGTAAGCCAAATCTTACAGGAAAGAGAGGGCTGGGCAGATTGCATATTCCTAGACTTCCAGAAAGCGTTTGACACTGTTCCACATGGGAGACTTATTAGGAAGCTGCACTCAATGGCTAGAATAGGTGGAAATGTTTTGGAATGGATAAAAACTTACTTAGAAGGAAGGGAACAGAGGGTTAGAGTAAGACACTCAGTGTCTGAATGGAGAAGAGTTAGTAGTGGAGTTCCACAGGGTTCAGTTTTAGGGCCACTTTTGTTCCTTGTATATGTAAATGACCTACCAGAGTCTGTAAATTCATTCATGAATATGTTTGCAGATGATGCAAAGATTGTGAAGAAAGTAAAAAACGAGAACAATGGTAGAGAACTTCAGGAGGATCTAAATAATCTGCATGAGTGGTCAGAAAAGTGGCTAATGAAATTCAATTCCTCAAAATGTAAGGTAATGAGAATGGGTACAAGTGCAAGAAGGCCCAAGCTTGACTACTCGGTGGCTGGAGTACAACTTCAAGAGACAGAAAATGAGAGAGATCTAGGAGTAAACATACTGGCAGATTTGTCTCCAGAAATACATATAAATGGCGTAGTAAGGGCAGCATATGCAATCTTATCAAATGTAAGGGTAGCCTTGAGGCACATGGACAAGGAAATGTTCAGAAATATTTATGTAACCTATGTGAGGCCAAAACTCGAATATGCAGCCCCCTTTTGGAATCCGCACTTGAAAAAGCACATAGCTAAGCTTGAAAAAGTTCAAAGACATGCCACGAAACTGGTGCCAGAAATACGCAATCTCGGTTATGATGAGATTCTGAGGGAATTAGACTTGCCATCACTCGAAGCTAGAAGAGTAAGGGGGGATATGGTGACAGTCTTTAAATTCCTTCATGGTTATGATAGAGTGGATAGGGATCGATATTTCGATATGGCTGGCTCTAGAACTAGAGGTCATAGTTTGAAGCTTGGTAAGAAAACTTGTTTGCAGGATGTAAGGAAATACTTTTTCAGTGTAAGAGTAGTTGATAATTGGAATTGGCTAAGCGAGGAGGTAGTTAATGCTATCTCAATCCATAGTTTTAAGGACAGGTACGATAAATATCACTAAGTCTAAAATGGAACCGATCAGGAGACGGGAAGATACAAGCTCTGGGCTCTTTCCCGTAAACACAATTAGGTAATCACAATTAGGTGATCACAGTGGTGAGGACTCATTCAGGGCAAGATTCCTAGATTGCGTACAAGGGAATTTCCTACACCAACATGTAATGGAACCAACAAGGGCCAGGGGTGGGGATGAGCCATCACTACTTGATCTAGTGTTCACAGATAATGTGTTGGATATTGAAAAAATTGAGTATGAACCACCAATTGGAAAGAGTGACCACTGTGTGTTGTTGATGGAGTATATCATTGAAGATATTCTTCCTGAGAGTAGAGGCACTGAGGACATGAGGAGGAACTATCCGAAAGGAGATTACATCAAAATGAATGAGCTTTTTGCAGTTATTGACTGGAGAACCTTATTTTACAACAAATCTGTACAAGAAATGTATGACATCTTTTGTGAGAAATATGGGAAGATAGTAGATTGCTGCATACCTGTCACCAAAGTAGGTGTAATTCGTGCCAGAGAGAAATGGTTCGATAATGGGTGTAAAAGAGCTAAGGAGTGGAGAGACAAATGCTGGAAAAGGCATAGGAGGAGAAAAAACATAAATGACTGGCAAACCTACAAAAGAGCAAGAAATGACTACCTAAGTAAAAGGAGAGAGGCAGAGAGAGACTATGAGAGGGACATCACCAGGAAGGCTAAAGAAAATCCCAAGCTTTTCCACAGCTTTATCAGAGGAAAACTGAAGGTAAAAGAACAGGTTTTAAGGCTAAAGAGAGAGGATGGAAGCATCACTGAGACGGATGAAGAGATCTGCAAAGAAATGAACAAGGAGTTTCAGTCAGTATTTACAGTAGAAAATACCCCATCCCTTCAGATTGCAGTGACAGAAGCTCAAGGGCCGGTATTAGAGAACATCAACCTTACAGCCACAGAGGTATGCAAAGCGCTGATGGATTTAGATGTTCATAAAGCTACAGGTCCTGATGACATATCCCCTCATGTGCTTAAAAAATGCGCAAACACAATATCAGTGGCACTAAGTATCATATTTAAGGAGTCACTGGAGTCGGGGGAGATTCCAAGATGCTGGAAACAAGCAAATGTGATACCTATCTTCAAAAAGGGAAGGAGGGATACGGCTCTGAACTATAGACCAGTTTCCTTGACCAACATAGTTTGCAAAGTTATGGAGAAACTACTAAGGAAACATATCTCTCTTCACTTGGAATCCTTCAACTTTTTGTCAGTGAGGCAACATGGCTTCAGAGAAGGTAGATCAACAGTAACAAACTTATTAGAATTTTATGATGAGGTAAGCCAAATCTTACAGGAAAGAGAGGGCTGGGCAGATTGCATATTCCTAGACTTCCAGAAAGCGTTTGACACTGTTCCACATGGGAGACTTATTAGGAAGCTGCAATCAATGGCTAGAATAGGTGGAAATGTTTTGGAATGGATAAAAACTTACTTAGAAAGAAGGGAACAGAGGGTTAGAGTAAGACACTCAGTGTCTGAATGGAGAAGAGTTAGTAGTGGAGTTCCACAGGGTTCAGTTTTAGGGCCACTTTTGTTCCTTGTATATGTAAATGACCTACCAGAGTCTGTAAATTCATTCATGAATATGTTTGCAGATGATGCAAAGATTGTGAAGAAAGTAAAAAACGAGAACAATGGTAGAGAACTTCAGGAGGATCTAAATAATCTGCATGAGTGGTCAGAAAAGTGGCTAATGAAATTCAATACTTCAAAATGTAAGGTAATGAGAATGGGTACTAATGCAAGAAGGCCCAAGCTTGACTACTCGGTGGCTGGAGTACAACTTCAAGAGACAGAACATGAGAGAGATCTAGGAGTAAACATACTGGCAGATTTGTCTCCAGAAATACATATAAATGGCATAGTAAGGGCAGCATATGCATTCTTATCAAATGTAAGGGTAGCCTTGAGGCACATGGACAAGGAAATGTTCAGAAATATTTATGTAACCTATGTGAGGCCAAAACTCGAATATGCAGCCCCCTTTTGGAATCCGCACTTGAAAAAGCACATAGCTAAGCTTGAAAAAGTTCAAAGACATGCCACGAAACTGGTGCCAGAAATACGCAATCTCAGTTATGATGAGAGGCTGAGGGAATTAGACTTACCATCACTCGAAGCTAGAAGAGTGAGGGGGGATATGGTGAGAGTGTTTAAATTCCTTAATGGTTATGATAGAGTGGATAGGGATCGATATTTTGATATGGCTGGCTCTAGAACTAGAGGTCATAGCTTGAAGCTTCATAAGAAAAGTTCTTTGCAGGATGTAAGGAAATACTTTTTCAGTGTAAGAGTAGTTGATAATTGGAATTGGCTAAGCGAGGAGGTAGTTAATGCTATCTCAATCCATAGTTTTAAGGACAGGTATGATAAGTATGACTAAGTCTAAAATGGAACCGATCAGGAGACGGGAAGATACGAGCTTTGGGCTCTTTCCCGTAAACACAATTAGGTAATCACAATTAGGTAATCACACACACACACACACACACATATATATATATATATATATATATATATATATATATATAT
>JAXCGZ010009121.1:0-11815 GCA_037179515.1 Halocaridina rubra
ATTCCCCTCAGCCTCTCATCATAACCGAGATTGCGTATTTCTGGCACCAGTTTCGTGGCATGTCTTTGAACTTTTTCAAGCTTAGCTATGTGCTTTTTCAAGTGCGGATTCCAAAAGGGGACTGCATATTCGAGTTTTGGCCTCACATAGGTTACATAAATATTTCTGAACAGTAGGCATGTTGCAGTGTCCTCTATTCTTATGTTCTTATGTTCTTAATACCTATAAGATTCTTTATTCTATTGTTCATCCATTTAGGGTCATTTTTTCTTGATCTGTAATGTTTCATGGGAATATAGTCTCTCTGACTATTCTTAAGAGTCATGACAAAATTGTTATATTCCTCATCCAAATTTATATTAACTGACGGACTGCTGCTCTTTCCTGTGAGAGAATTTAATGTATTGATCTTATCTTGTGATAATCCTTGGCTTGTGGTACTCAAAGTTTGGGGTAATCTGCTACCTGCGACCTGACCTGCTGGATTAACTACCCACATCTGTACCCCAGAAATCCCTTCCCATACCTCATTAGATAATTTAGTTTTTAAGCCCTCAAAATCTCCTGCTCTAAAGTTTGGAACAATATTCTTATTTTCCTTTATAGTTTCCTTGAAAATTATGTTAAATCTAATGGAATCATGGTCACTGTTGCCCAATTTTTCACCAACTTCTAAATTTGTAACCATATTCTCTCTATTACTAAGAACTAAATCTAGTGTATTCACCCCCCGTGTTGGTTCAAGTACATGCTGAGAAAGGAAATTGTCTTCTACTACTTCCAAAAACTCCTTAGAGCTACTATCACCTGTTATGGCTTCCCAGTTAATATGTCTAAAATTAAAATCGCCTACAATGCAAACTCTATTTGACCTGGTCACTTTAGAAATTCCATCGTATATAACTTGCGACTCCATATCGTCTAGATCAGGTGGTCTGTAGACTACTCCTACAACTAGACTTTCTATATTATTTTTAATTTCAACCCATAAGGTTTCTGAATTTAGATTTGTCTTAATTCCAGACTTAATGCAGCTTCTGAGGCTATCTTTAATATACATAATTACCCCTCCCCCTCTTCTATCTGCACTACGATCAGCATTATAAAGTTTATATCCTGTAATTATGTACTCAGCTTTAAGGTGTTTGCTTTCTAAATTAATCCAACTTTCACTAATGCATATTATATCCGGTCTCTCACTACATACTATGGCTCTCAGTTCTTCTATCTTGTTACCTAAACTATGGCTATTTGTATAATATACTTTTAAACTTTCTCTAGCTTCACCCTTCTTGTGGCTATTCTTTTTGTTAATATTTGTTCTATGTAACAAATGGTTCTTATCCTTAGACTCCCAGTTTTTTGACCCACTATTTACTGAATCCTTGATGACTAATTTCTCTGCACAAGTATTATTCATTTCATTATTTGTGTCTAACAAAACCCCCCTACCTCTCTGTCTATCATACCAGCCAATACCGAGACACCTGAATTAGAAAGATGCACTCCATCCCTTGCATACATATGCTTACGACTAGTGAAGTGATCCCACCCGTCTATAAAACCTATATTATTCTCCCGACAGAAGACTTTCATCCTAGCATTTATTCCTATAGCTCGAGACCACCACTCTGAACTTTGGCTAAGCCTAGGGAGAATACCACACATCACAGGAACTGCACCCCTTTTCCTGATCTTATCCAGGGCTTGTCTATACAACCTAATCAGCTCTTCACTTCTACCATCCTGCACGTCATTTCCCCCAGCTATCAAACAAACAACATCTTTTTTCTCAATCCAGCTATTTATTGACTCACCCACCTTCTTCATACCTGCTCCATGGAAAAAATATTTTCCTCTAACTCTATGCCTGAGTTTCCTGTCTACATATCTGCATAGTGAATCCCCTACAATTACCAAAGAACGAGACTTATCCGGAGGATGGGTTACTCCGACCTTGGGAGACTTACCTAGGCTCTTGACCTGAGAGCTTTTCCCACTTCCATTTTTACGATCGCTAGTACACCTATCTGACTCTATGGTTCCTGAAGAATTACTGCCGCCACTGTCACATTCATCTCTAAGTGAACTAAATGAATTAGCAACCTGTAGTCTAAAAGTATAATTTTTCTTAAGAACCATCTTCGTTGAACCCTTATTCACAACTTTCCAGTCGTCTTCATTATTCAATTGTCCCTTCCTGGTTAACACCTCTACTTTACCTCTCAGATCCCTGTTCTCCTCAGCTAAGGATCTGACCTCCTGCCTGACTGCGGCCAACTCATTTCTTAAATTAAAAATGAGTTTGCTTGCGTCAGACGAGGACAAATCCCCAGCACAGGCACAAACAGCACCAACAACGACACCACCACCAACACCACTACCACTAACACCACCAGCACAAAGAACACCACCACTCTCCATTGTACTAAGTATGGTCAAAACTAGAGCTACTGGAAGCACGTCCTCACTGGATGAACCGCTTCAAACGTTCTGAACTGCTTCAAACTCCGGTGGAGTTTGGAGAACAGTAGCAGAAGCAAAGAATGATAGTGGTAGTGGAGAGATAGACTTTTAGCCAGAGAACATCAAAGTCAGGATATTCACATTATATATATATATATATATATATATATATATATATATATATATATATATATATATATATATATATATATATATATATATATATATATATATATATATATATATATATATATATATATATATATATATATATATATATATATATATATATATATATATATATATATATGCACAGACCCCACCTTTGGAACGAAAACGAGCATACAGATTATAGTGGGAAATTTGGAAAGGGTCAGTGGAAGCATGTATAGATAACTGGGTTTCAGATAGGAGGAGGAGGTTAGGGAGGAAAGTGCCCAAGTGCTGTTCCACAGAGGAAAGATTAGAGTTCAGCTCACGAATGTTTGAATAGTGAAGAGTGAAAGAAGCAGATCTATTGGGAGGTTCAAGGTTAAGAGCAGAACCATTACTACCACCAGGCGTGTCTGCCCTCAAGCCAATGGTGGAGTCAACACGATCCCCGGAGATTCTTCGCCCCCCACTATGCCGGGTACTGGGGGCCATTAGTTGTGAACCTTCCATAAATAATGACAAAATGTGAGGAAAAGGAAAGTAAAAGAGACAGATGTGCAGTATAAGGAACAAAAGTGGCCTTAAAACTAATCCATGTGAAACCCTACTGCAGGTTGTTCTCCTATCAGGAATTGGATGTTTTACTATGACCCGTAATAAGGTTAGATTTTGAATAGGAGTTGACCGATTTGATGTTTACCTAAATTTAAGACGTTGTAGACCTTAAAGATTCTCTTTTTAATTACCATTTGCTTTATGTTGCTACTTATCTGATTCCTAATGGTAAGAATTTGATTAATATTAATAGCGATATAATTTAACGAAGAATTTGAGCTTGTTGTAATGATACTAAATCTTAGCTAGTTTGATTACGGCTTTACTTAAATTTAGGAGTTTGTAGATGTAAAAAAATCCTGTTTAATTATAATTTGCTTTATTTTGCTACTTATATGATTGATAATAGTAATAATGAGATTAGCATTAATAGAGTCATGATTTTAATATTTAATTAGAGCTTGTTTGTATTTTAGATTGTAGTTTTTGAAGTTATCAAAGAATTCAGAAACGTGTGTATCGACTATCTACCAACCTCATATAAGAATATTCAATCATAAAGGGCTTGATTAAGCCTATTAAGTATATGACTTATAATTATGCAGTTTTAGTAACAATTATTAACTTATTCAAGTTAAAATAATTTGCTATGTTCACATTTTCGAATGCATTATATATATAGTGTCATTAATAACAGCACTGCATTGTCAATGTTCAATGCTGTTATATACTATATATATATATATATATATATATATATATATATATATATATATATATATATATATATATATATATATATATATATATATATATATATATATATATATATATATATATATATATATATATATATATATATATATATATATATATATATATATATATATATATATATATATATATATATATATATATATATATATATATATATATATATATATATATATATATATATATATATATATATATATATATACATATATACATATATACATATATATATATATATATATATATATATATATATATATATATATATATATATATATATATATATATATATATATATATATATATATATATATATATATATATATATATATATATTGGGCAACAGTGACCATGATTCCATTAGATTTAACATAATTTTCAAGGAGACTATAAAGGAAAATAAGAATATTGTTCCAAACTTTAGAGCAGGAGATTTTGAGGGCTTAAAAACTAAATTATCTAATGAGGTATGGGAAGGGATTTCTGGGGTACAGATGTGGGTAGTTAATCCAGCAGGTCAGGTCGCAGGTAGCGGATTACCCCGAAATTTGGGTACCACATGCCAAGGATTATCACAAGATAAGATCAATACATTAAATTCTCTCACAGGAATGAACAGCAGCCCGTCAGTTAATATAAATTTGGATGAGGAATATAACAATTTTGTCATGACTCTTAAGAATAGTCAGAGAGACTATATTCCCATGAAACATTGCAGATCAAGAAAAAATGACCCTAAATGGATGAACAATAGAATAAAGAATCTTATAGGTATTAAAAGAGGAATATACAGGAAACTAAAAAGAGGTGAAGAGCAGGTGAGGCAGCAATATATACAGTTAAACAGGGAAGTTAAAAAGATAGTTAGAGAGTCGAAAAGAAAATACGAAGTTCGAATAGCAGGAGAAGCTAAAGAAAATCCTAAAGGGTTTTACCAACATTATCAAACAAAATTTAAGGAAAAAGTCGGACCAATTGAAGTAGCCAATGGCCATATCACAGATGACGATAAAGTGATGTGTACATGTTTAAATGATTATTTCTTATCTGTATTTACAAATGAAAACTTGGAAAATATTCCGGAAGTAGAATCCATTTACAGAGACAGTCCCGATAATATACTTAGTTCAATAAATATTACGAGAGAGGAGGTAATAAAAGAAATAGATAAATTAAAGGCTCATAAATCTCCGGGACCTGATGGAATATATGCTAGAATATTAAAGGAATGCAAGGAAGAGCTTAGTTGTCCTCTAACTGCATTATTTAATAATTCAATAAAATTAGGATCGGTACCCATGGAGTGGAAATTGGCAGATGTGGTACCAATATTTAAAAAAGGAGAACGTGTTAAAAAGAATAATTATAGGCCGGTAAGTTTAACGTCAACAGTGGGTAAGATTCTAGAATCCATAATTGCAAATAAAATAAGGGCACATCTAGAATTACACAGACTGATAAAACTTTCACAACACGGGTTTCTTAAGGGTTTTTCGTGCCTTACAAACTTACTGTCTTTTTATTCAGAAGTTTACGAGGCAGTAGATTGTGGCAAAGAATATGATACAATATATCTAGATTTTAGCAAAGCTTTTGATAGAGTTCCTCACAAAAGATTAGTTAAAAAGCTGGAAGCTCATGGTATAGGAGGAGCTGTGCTCAGATGGATCAAACAATGGTTAAAGGACAGAAAACAGAGGGTTTGCATAAATGGAGAGAAATCAGAGTGGGGCTCGGTTACAAGCGGGGTACCACAAGGCTCGGTACTGGGTCCTCTGTTATTCATCGTATATCTAAATGATCTGGATTCGGATATCAGTAGTAACCTAAGTAAATTCGCAGACGACACTAAAATAGGTAGAACTATAAATGGAAAAGAAGACATTCATGCTTTACAGGAAGATCTAAATAGATTATCTGAATGGTCGGACAAATGGCAAATGGAATTTAATGTTGAAAAATGTAAAGTAGTTAAAATGGGTACTATAAAAGACAATACTAGTTATAAGCTAAATAACCATGAAATCATGAGTTCTCAGTGTGAAAGGGATTTGGGAGTTCTTGTGAGTAGTAGTCTTAAGCCAAGAGAGCAATGCACAGCAGTCAGAAATAAAGCAAACAGAATTTTAGGATTTATCTCAAGAAGCGTCAGCAATAGGACGGAAAAAGTTATTTTGCAGCTCTATCTTGCATTAGTTAGGCCCCATTTAGATTATGCTGTGCAATTCTGGTCACCCTATTATAGAATGGAAATTGAATCCTTGGAGAGAGTGCAACGAAGAATGACCAAGATGATACACAATATCAGAAATCTACCATATGAGGACAGATTAAAAAAACTAAATCTACATTCTCTAGAGAGGCGAAGAGTTAGGGGGGATATGATTGAAGTGTATAAATGGTTTAAAGGGATTAACAAGGGAGATATTAATAAAGTTTTAAAAATTCATGATCAAACCAGAACTCGTAATAATGGATTTAAGCTTGATAAATTTAGGTTCAGAAGGGAAATCGGTAAAAATTGGTTTGGTAATAGAGTAGCTGATGCATGGAACAAGCTTCCTAGTAGGATAGTAAATGCCAATACCTTAGACACCTTCAAATGTAGATTAGATAGACATATGACAGAGGTAGGTTGGGTATGAGTAGGTTAGTGCTTATTAGAAAAATCATAAAAAGAAAAACAGAATAAATAAGTAGAATAGAATAGGTTAGACATGCTGAAAATACAATTCAAAAATGGAGCTGCCTCGTGTGTGCCAGTAGGCATGTTGCAGTGTCCTCTATTCTTATGTTCTTATGTTCTTATGAATAGGTTAGTGCTTATTAGAAAAATCATAAAAAGAAAAACAGAATAAATAAGTAGAGTAGAATAGAATAGGTTAGACATGCTGAAAATACAATTCAAAAATGGAGCTGCCTCGTGTGTGCCAGTAGGCATGTTGCAGTGTCCTCTATTCTTATGTTCTTATGTTCTTATATATATATATATATATATATATATATATATATATATATATATATATATATATATATATATATATATATATATATATATATATATATATATATACATATATACATATATATATATATATATATATATATATATATATATATATATATATATATATATATATATATATATATATATATATATATATATATATATATATATATATATATATATATATATATATATATATATATATATATATATATATATATATATATATATATATATATATATATATATATATATATATATATATATATATATATATATATATATATATATATATATATATATATATATATATATATATATATATATATATATATATATATATATATATATATATATATATATATATATATATATATATATATATATATATATATATATATATATATATATATATATATATATATATATATATTATATTATATATATATATATATATATATATATATATATATATATATATATATATATATATATATATATATATATATATATATATATATATATATATATATATATATATATATATATTATATATATATATATATATATATATATATATATATATATATATATATATATATATATATATATATATATATATATATATATATATATATATATATATATATATATATATATATATATATATATATATATATATATATATATATATATATATATATATATATATATGAATCATTTTTTTACCCCGACCGGGACTCGAACCTAGGACTTATGATTACTAAGTCAAGGCGCTACCACTACACCACAGAAGGTTAAAAGGAATCCAACCTTATAGCTTATATCTGCTATACTTAGGAATGAACGCATTCTAACTGAATGCCACTATGTTCATATTACAGATTCCCCAACCTCACTCGTGGCTTCATTTTAGCATTTAATTCAATTCCCAATCTCATTCGGGCCATGAAATTATCAAATAAGCACATTACATATGTGAAAACATGAATCATTTTTTACCCCGACCGGGACTCGAACCTAGGACTTATGATTACTAAGTCAAGGCACTACCACTACACCACAGAAGGTTAAAAGGAATCCAACCTTATAGCTTATATCTGCTATACTTAGGAATGAACGCATTCTAACTGAATGCCACTATGTTCATATTACAGATTCCCCAACCTCACTCGTGGCTTCATTTTAGCATTTAATTCAATTCCCAATCTCATTCGGGCCATGAAATTATCAAATAAGCACATTACATATGTGAAAACATGAATCATTTTTTACCCCGACCGGGACTCGAACCTAGGACTTATGATTACTAAGTCAAGGCGCTACCACTACACCACAGAAGGTTAAAAGGAATCCAACCTTATAGCTTATATCTGCTATACTTAGGAATGAACGCATTCTAACTGAATGCCACTATGTTCATATTACAGATTCCCCAACCTCACTCGTGGCTTCATTTTAGCATTTAATTCAATTCCCAATCTCATTCGGGCCATGAAATTATCAAATAAGCACATTACATATGTGAAAACATGAATCATTTTTTACCCCGACCGGGACTCGAACCTAGGACTTATGATTACTAAGTCAAGGCGCTACCACTACACCACAGAAGGTTAAAAGGAATCCAACCTTATAGCTTATATCTGCTATACTTAGGAATGAACGCATTCTAACTGAATGCCACTATGTTCATATTACAGATTCCCCAACCTCACTCGTGGCTTCATTTTAGCATTTAATTCAATTCCCAATCTCATTCGGGCCATGAAATTATCAAATAAGCACATTACATATGTGAAAACATGAATCATTTTTTACCCCGACCGGGACTCGAACCTAGGACTTATGATTACTAAGTCAAGGCGCTACCACTACACCACAGAAGGTTAAAAGGAATCCAACCTTATAGCTTATATCTGCTATACTTAGGAATGAACGCATTCTAACTGAATGCCACTATGTTCATATTACAGATTCCCCAACCTCACTCGTGGCTTCATTTTAGCATTTAATTCAATTCCCAATCTCATTCGGGCCATGAAATTATCAAATAAGCACATTACATATGTGAAAACATGAATCATTTTTTACCCCGACCGGGACTCGAACCTAGGACTTATGATTACTAAGTCAAGGCGCTACCACTACACCACAGAAGGTTAAAAGGAATCCAACCTTATAGCTTATATCTGCTATACTTAGGAATGAACGCATTCTAACTGAATGCCACTATGTTCATATTACAGATTCCCCAACCTCACTCGTGGCTTCATTTTAGCATTTAATTCAATTCCCAATCTCATTCGGGCCATGAAATTATCAAATAAGCACATTACATATGTGAAAACATGAATCATTTTTTACCCCGACCGGGACTCGAACCTAGGACTTATGATTACTAAGTCAAGGCGCTACCACTACACCACAGAAGGTTAAAAGGAATCCAACCTTATAGCTTATATCTGCTATACTTAGGAATGAACGCATTCTAACTGAATGCCACTATGTTCATATTACAGATTCCCCAACCTCACTCGTGGCTTCATTTTAGCATTTAATTCAATTCCCAATCTCATTCGGGCCATGAAATTATCAAATAAGCACATTACATATGTGAAAACATGAATCATTTTTTACCCCGACCGGGACTCGAACCTAGGACTTATGATTACTAAGTCAAGGCGCTACCACTACACCACAGAAGGTTAAAAGGAATCCAACCTTATAGCTTATATCTGCTATACTTAGGAATGAACGCATTCTAACTGAATGCCACTATGTTCATATTGGGGAATCTGTAATATGAACATAGTGGCATTCAGTTAGAATGCGTTCATTCCTAAGTATAGCAGATATAAGCTATAAGGTTGGATTCCTTTTAACCTTCTGTGGTGTAGTGGTAGCGCCTTGACTTAGTAATCATAAGTCCTAGGTTCGATTCCCGGTTGGAAAAAAAAAATATTCATGTTTTCACATATGTAATGTGGTTATTTGATATTTCATGCCAGAATGAGATTGGGAATTGAATTAAATGCTAAAATGAAGCCACGAGTGAGGTTGGGAATCTGTAATATGAACATAGTGGCATTCAGATAGAATGCGTTCATTCCTAAGTATAGCATATAAAAGATATAAGGTTGGATTCCTTTTAACCTTCTGTGGTGTAGTGGTAGCGCCTTGACTTAGTAATCATAAGACCTAGGTTCGACTCATGGTCAGGGTAAAAAAAAAAATTATTCATGTTTTCACATATGGGACTCGAACCTAGGACTTATGATTACTAAGTCAAGGCGCTACCACTACACCACAGAAGGTTAAAAGGAACCCAACCTTATAGCTTATATCTGCTATACTTGGGAATGAACGCATTCTAACTGAATGCCACTATGTTCATTTTACAGATTCCCCAACCTCACTCGTGGCTTCATTTTAGCATTTAATTCAATTCCCAATCTCATTCGGGCATGAAATATCAAATAAGCACATTACATATGTGAAAACATGAATAATTTTTTTACCCCGACCGGGACTCGAACCTAGGACTTATGATTACTAAGTCAAGGCGCTACCACTACACCACAGAAGGTTAAAAGGAACCCAACCTTATAGCTTATATCTGCTATACTTGGGAATGAACGCATTCTAACTGAATGCCACTATGTTCATTTTACAGATTCCCCAACCTCACTCGTGGCTTCATTTTAGCATTTAATTCAATTCCCCAATCTCATTCGGGCATGAAATATCAAATAAGCACATTACATATGTGAAAACATGAATAATTTTTTTACCCCGACCGGGACTCGAACCTAGGACTTATGATTACTAAGTCAAGGCGCTACCACTACACCACAGAAGGTTAAAAGGAACCCAACCTTATAGCTTATATCTGCTATACTTGGGAATGAACGCATTCTAACTGAATGCCACTATGTTCATTTTACAGATTCCCCAACCTCACTCGTGGCTTCATTTTAGCATTTAATTCAATTCCCAATCTCATTCGGGCATGAAATATCAAATAAGCACATTACATATGTGAAAACATGAATAATTTTTTTACCCCGACCGGGACTCGAACCTAGGACTTATGATTACTAAGTCAAGGCGCTACCACTACACCACAGAAGGTTAAAAGGAACCCAACCTTATAGCTTATATCTGCTATACTTGGGAATGAACGCATTCTAACTGAATGCCACTATGTTCATTTTACAGATTCCCCAACCTCACTCGTGGCTTCATTTTAGCATTTAATTCAATTCCCAATCTCATTCGGGCATGAAATATCAAATAAGCACATTACATATGTGAAAACATGAATAATTTTTTTTACCCCGACCGGGACTCGAACCTAGGACTTATGATTACTAAGTCAAGGCGCTACCACTACACCACAGAAGGTTAAAAGGAACCCAACCTTATAGCTTATATCTGCTATACTTGGGAATGAACGCATTCTAACTGAATGCCACTATGTTCATTTTACAGATTCCCCAACCTCACTCGTGGCTTCATTTTAGCATTTAATTCAATTCCCAATCTCATTCGGGCATGAAATATCAAATAAGCACATTACATATGTGAAAACATGAATAATTTTTTTACCCCCGACCGGGACTCGAACCTAGGACTTATGATTACTAAGTCAAGGCGCTACCACTACACCACAGAAGGTTAAAAGGAACCCAACCTTATAGCTTATATCTGCTATACTTGGGAATGAACGCATTCTAACTGAATGCCACTATGTTCATTTTACAGATTCCCCAACCTCACTCGTGGCTTCATTTTAGCATTTAATTCAATTCCCAATCTCATTCGGGCATGAAATATCAAATAAGCACATTACATATG
>JAXCGZ010009122.1:0-11777 GCA_037179515.1 Halocaridina rubra
TTCAATGAGGCGTTATCAAGGAGGTGAAGGGTTAATGGCTAAAATCCATTAGTGACCTACATTCCTTTCTCCACGTCTTCTACGGCCAGCCTCCCTAACAAACTACACATTATACATACGAATATACGTGTATACATGATAGAACTTAATAAGTATACATGCTAAGTCTAAAAGTATACATTCATGCACTTACGTTACAATAAACGAAACTATATGCAAAATAACACTTACATAATGTACGTAGAAATAAACTGTCTTGAAATATATTCAAGACAATATACATTAAAATGTATAATGATAAAATTTTCATACAGAAAAATTAATTATTTCTAGTAAAGATAACATTACGTAAGGATGCAAAATTGACACTGACTAGATTTTGGGTATTCTGGATGATTCTTAAATTTTAGGAAAAAAAAAACAATTGGGTGAACACACGTGAGCGTTACCCCCCCCCCCTTGAACAGTATTTGTGATTGCAGGAGAAACCCCGAGCTCCTGTCTCCCTCATCCCCCCTCCGCAAATATCCTGACTCACAGTTATGGATTATATCCGCATGATAATAATGTATACTATAAATCCTTCAATAATAATAATAATAATAATAATATATACGTTAAAAAGGTAACCAATAGATACAACAAACTTGAAGTAATTATAAGTATCATAAGTATACATAATAGCATAAATTAGGTAACATTAATTCTATTGTGATATTACTAAATTGCTGTCTGAGTATTTAAGATATTTATATGTGGTAATTAGAAAATAAATAAATACGCAGCGATTTAATTATTTCCATTTAAAACTAACTGGCAACTTGTATCATGTGATCATGACTAGCGAGATGGATATTCGTTGTCTGACGTACGATATCAACGTCTTATTTTTTTTTTTATCTATATGCAAATAGAGTGTTTTTTTGTATGTGTAAATAATTTACCTTATATTTAATATAACTCTGTAATGCAAAATCTGCGTTGGTATATATTTGAAATAAGATAAGTGATAGTACGATAACCTTAACCCAACTTGATGCCTGGCAAACTAATGAGTTAAATCGCAGTTCCGAACGAGGTTTGGTGTTGGAGAGTTGTCTGCTGTGATATAGACGGTTGTGCTTGAACGTATTTAGTTTTTTTCTTAAGTGTAATTAACTAAATTTCGTCAATATGCCGGATACGAATCTAGCTGGATGTGGGCCACTCACTATTAAATACATCGTCTTCTTTTTCAACCTGATTTTCTTCGTAAGTGCCTTCGATTTTTGTTTTCCATGGGTGGGGTAAGGGAGAGGTTCTTCTTCACTATTTTCCTACTGCGATTACCGGTAAATCCTAAAACTAATTAATAACAAAATTAACAACGATTATGGCATCTGCATCCAGATGATGATTCGATTATTTCGAAAACGAGACGATATAAGTCTTTGTCAAGAAACGTTTGATTAGGGTGTGTGTGTTTTGAGAATTTTGGTGATTGTGGAGCGAGGTAAATTTAGGATGATTCGTGTATGGCTTACCTCATATTATAACTTCGTCTAGTTGGATATTATAGTTGAGGCCGTTTGCATGGTCTGATTTTATAGTTATGGCTGTTTGTATGGTGGGCTATTATAGTTATATCTGCTTATATGGTAGGTTATTATTTATAGCTCTTGTGGTCGTTTACTTTTATGGTGACACCAGGACGGAAAAAGAATTATTTTAACATTATTTTCGAGGCCGTATTTCGGCTATTTCCCGCCAATTCTTAAGCTAAGCTAACCATTCTTAGGTTAGGTTAAGAATTGGCGGGAAATAGCCGAAATTCGGCAGCTATACTAAAAAAAAAAAAAATTACCAAAAAAAAAAAAAAATGCCCTCAACGGGCCTGGGCACGAAGAAGACCAAAAGTAAAGAGGATCAGATGGGGACTGTTGTGACTTGTCAAGCATGAAGGGATATTAAGAGATGTGTAACGAATATCCAAGCATATTCGGTGTTGATGTAGGCATAGAAAATTCGCTTTAACTGAAGGAAATGGTAACGTCAAATTGTCTTGGACAGTCCTAAGTCCAAAAGACCCTGCAGCTGTTAATTATGCCCGGTAAACAGAACTTATGATAGTAAGAAATATTAGCACCAAAGTTATTCATACTGAGAAGCGCGAGTATGAAGGGAAGTTAGTGCAAAACAATGTAATTCTTGGAAAGTTTGTGAAAAATCGACCTAATGGGGTGAAGCGGGGAGCTGGAAATCCTCCCCTCTGTATTTTTTTTTATCCTATGAGTAGTCATGAAATGCGGGGGTATTCAGGCAGGAAATATCCAGCCAGAGCCCTAGTAATTAGATCTATGAATGTGCGTGATTGTGGTGTAAGTGAAAGAGAGCGGCGATAGGGAGTATGTTTGTTGAGAGAAAGATGGATGTTCTTGCACTGAGTGAAACTAAGATAAAAGGGAATTGTGAGGTGACATTTGGGAGTGTGGTAGATAAGGCATCTGTAGTTGAGAGAGGGAGTGCCTATTGGTAAGTGAAGAGATAAATAAGAGTGTGGTGGAATGGAAGGAAGTATCATCTCGAATAATAGTGGCTAAAATGAGACTGGGATGCGAGGTTTGGGCGTTTGAGAGTGCATATGACCCTGCCAGTGAAAAAAGTGAGGAAGAATGAGAACATTTTTGGATGAAATTGAACGAATGTGTGGAAGACTTGGGAATGAATGTGGTGTTGATGGGAAATATGACTGCTAGAGTAGGGAATGAGCCAGTTGTTGGTGTAATTGAGAAGTATGGAGTACCTGGTAGGAGTGGGTGGAGAGAAACTTATAGAAATGTGTATTGAGAGAGAGGAAGAAGTTATGAAGTGTGCAGAGGCAGTGTGTAGAAGGAGACTAACAGGTGGAAGTAAAAGGAAAGGTAGTGAATGATGGAACAAGGAGGTGAGTGCAGTAGTGGCTGAAAAGAAGCAAGCATTTGAGGTATGGTTGCAGATAGGTAATGTTGAGGCGTATGAAAGGTATAGTGCAAAGAGGAAGTTAGTGAAGTGCATGGTGAGGGAGACAAAAAGAGAAATGGATGTAAGGTGGGGTAGGAGCTTGTCTGAGATTTAAAAAAAAAAAATGTCTTGGAAGGAAGTGAAAAGAGTGCAGAGAGGTGAGTCTGTTAGGGAGGAGAGGGTGAAAGGAGAAATGGGCTATTGCTAGTAGACGGAATAATGGTGAGAGATTAGATGAGCATTTCAAGGACCTGCTAAACGAGGAAGGTGATAGAGAACAGAGATTGCGGTTGTGGGAAGTGATTGGAGAATGCCAATGTAGAGTGATGCGAAATATGAAAGGAGGAGGTATATTTGGCCTTGAGAGCGATGAAAGCAGATAAAGCACCAGGGATAGATGGGTGTCATGTTGAATGCTTGTCAAAAGGTTTTGACGCATTAGTGGAATGGATGATTAGGTTGTTGAATGTATGTTTTAGTAAAGGAAGGATCCCATTTGATTGGAGCAATGCATATGTAGTTCCACTTTACAAAGGGAAAGTAGATAAGTATGAGTGTAGTAGTTATAGAGGAATTAGTTTCTGAGTGTATTTAGTAACTCCCCATCTCTGTTTCTCTCTTATGTTATCTTCGTGCTCAGGCCCGATGAGGGTAGATTTATTTTATTTGGCCTGTCAATTGTTTCTCTCTTATGTTATCTTCGTGCCCAGGCCCGATGAGGGTAGATTTATTTTATTTGGCCTGTTCTGGTGTCACAATCATAATAATACTAATAAAAAAAAAAAGGTATATGGAAGGGTGTTAATTGAGAGAATTAGGAATGGTACTGAAAGATTGATTGGGGAAGAACAGTATGGGTTCAGGAGAGGAAGAGGATGTATAGATCAGGTGTTTGTGGTAAGACAGGTGTGTGAGGTCTTAGAGAGAGGTAGGGACGCTTTTTGGGCCTTTATGGATGTAGAGAATGCGTATGACAGGGTTGATAGAGAGGCGTTGTGGAGTGTGAATGAAAAAAGCAAGTTGAATGTATTGCAGGTGTGGTGTTTGAGAAGTATGATTGTTGTATTTAGAATAGATGGAATGAGAATACACCTAGAATAGATGGAGTGAGAAATGAAGAGATCAGGCAGAGAATGGGCTATGAAAGAAGGCTATCGGATAGGTTAGATCAGAGTGCGTTGAGCAGGTTTGGACACATGGAAAGGATGAGTGATAAAAGAATAGCAAAGAGAGTGTGGAGTGCAGAGGTGATCGGAGCCAGGCCATTAGGAAGACCTAGAATGAGATGGATGGATGGCATGAAAAGGGCATTGGATGCAGGTGGAATGTCAGTGGAGCAGGGAAGCTAGCGTGCAAGAGATGGGAATGACTGGAGGAAGATTGTAAGTAGGTGACATGGGCCAAAGGGATTTCTTGCACTTGCTAGCTCAGTGAACTGTGGTGGACGGGTGTGAGGGGAATTGCCACGTGATGAAGCTGTGGGGGTAAATCAGCTGTGGCTGTTGGGCCGCTGTAGAATATCTTTGCCCGCCTACCTTGTGCATGACCCAAGAAGGGTGGAAGGGGAAAATGTGGCAACCCTTTAGCATCAAGGAACTAAAAGAAGTAGTTGAGATATATGTGGATCGTGATGACTGTGTTTCTTGGCTCAGCCATCCCCCTTACAATTGGGAATGGGGACTTAGACCATCTCAGGTGACTAAATTTATCTAATTTTTCCCAGGGCTATTTTACTTGGGAGAAGGTGGCTCCTCCCAATTGGAGGGAGGGTATGGTTTAACGTATCTATCCACCTCAAAGGCTTAGTGTTATGAGATAATATTTCTTCCAAAGGAAGGACATTACAATAATGTTCAATTAATACTTCATTACGCAGAAGAGTTCAGTACAGTATTGGAACATACTTTTCACGAGAGTTGGTTTCATTTAAGTGCAAAATTTTTTCCTTCAGTATTCGTAAAAAACTTGAATGATGTGTAGAATGTATTGCAATAGGTCTCACACATTGGAAGTATCTTTGAAAAAAAAATATTTGGCCCGAACATTTTTCTTGAAAAATCATAAGATGTACCAAAGAGTACACTTACACTAACCACAGAGGGGTAGTATAGGCTTCTTTATTGTTTGTGAGCTATGGTTTTAGAGACAGTATTTACTACTTCCTGTCTTGTAATTGTCTTCTTTAACTAGATATAAAAAAAAGAAAGCCCTTAAAGATGTCGTTAAAGTTGCAACACCCTCTTTTCTTGAATGAATTAAAGTACTTGTCACTAATTCAAGTTTTTTAATCTATTGGTATGGTGATGGATCTTTTCTAGTTTGAGTTGATTCTTTGAGATAGACGAAAACTAAAAGTAATAAGTAATAGTTATGTATAAGTTTTTGTATTTTATTTTCTGCTCTCGTAGGGGTAAACTAATCTGATAATAATATATCATGGGAAAAATTATATATGTTTTGTGATAACTGTTGCTTAGAGTGAAGTCAGTTCTTCAGGAGACCACCTCAGACCTTAGGAGAAAGTCTATTTAAAACTCAGACTTGAATTTAGCAATATTTAGAAAATATTTAAGGCCTATTTGATTATTATTTCTTAAATTTATTCTCAGTATTAAAAATGACTTACGTTATAAATGTTGTTCACTTCCGTATGTTAGTTATACTGTA
This sequence comes from Halocaridina rubra, assembly GCA_037179515.1. Classification (NCBI taxonomy): domain Eukaryota; kingdom Metazoa; phylum Arthropoda; class Malacostraca; order Decapoda; family Atyidae; genus Halocaridina; species Halocaridina rubra. The sequence continues at coordinate 5,647 of JAXCGZ010009122.1, forward strand.
TATGACCTTGAGTCCTTCACAGATATTATTATCTGTGGTTGACGCAGGTAATTTTATGGTTTTGCTGACAAGAAGCTCTGTAAATGCAAGTTGTATCGAAAAGTATACTGTCTAAAAAGACATAAGGAAGAACCTTGTTTTAAGTCATGATACCTTCTTTTCTTCATTTGTGCTTTTTGACATTTATGTTGTTTAGCATTTTTCCATAACCATATCTGAGAGCTGAACTCTTTATACTGAACCCATTTATTTTTGTATGTAAATATTTTGGATGAAAAGTAAACTTCTTAATATTTATTGAAGAATACGTTTTCATAAATCATGGTCTTGGATAATGTTCAAAACATTTGTGTGTAAGAATTTTTGGTTGTAATTTTGTGTGGTTGCAATGCTTAAAGTGCTGTTGTATTTATAATTTTCACATTTATGTTGAACAATATTTTTACAACCATAGTAGAATTAAAGGTGTTAATAATTTATTCTTAAACTTTTTTCTTAAATACTGTACTGCTGTGAGAGAAACTAAGCTTTATTATGAAGAGTACTATTGTAGTGTTCATGTGATGTAATACCTAGAATACTGTAACATGAAGAGCCATTTATGAGTTTCACTGGGATTGTATTACTAACCTGTCGATGGTCAGTGCACTATTCCAACAGCCATAACCAAACTTCATACGCACTTTAAGCAGTCAATATCGTGTTAAGACATGGCTGCACAGAATCAATTTACAGTATAGCCACATTTAGTGTAACATACACACGAAGATCTTTATTCTTTTTTGTCTTAAATTCTAAAACCTATGTACAAACAGCATAATGTTAGCAACCAAGCTAGATCTCCCAGTTTTGTATTATCTTCAATCTCAATCAGATTTAAGTCTGTAGTATTGATCAGGCTTTTTCCTAAAATGGCTTCATATTTTTGCCTTTAGAGCATTGCAATGCAGCTGTTCCAATGCACTAAAAGGTTTTATTGAAATAATGGTTTAACATATATCCCAGTATAATAAATGTATAGATATGTTGGAATAAATTATATAAGGAGTGATTTATACGTCTCATAGACTTCTTTTAGGCATTTTGACTATGAATTTTATTAAACTAGATGCTCTCACTTACAAAGAACTGAATAAATTCCCTGAGCTTTTGAATTGACAGGAACTACAACATTAGGTATAACACTTACCTTCTCCTTCATATCCTTTAGAGGTTCCGGTGAAGAAAAGATAAGCCATGCGAGCCATCTTGGGAACTGGAACTAGGGATCTACTATTACAGTATAGTGATCTGCTTCTCTGCATTGCAGTACAAAGCCTCTCAAGGCAGATTTGAAATTCACAAGATCAACATGCCGTTTATTTCTATTAAATCTAAATGCCATACCCAAGACTATCCTAACTGAATAATGAATAAGCAGCTGCACTTGTTATTAATCAGGAACTAACTGCAGAAACAACACAAATATTTATTACACTATATATATATATATATATATATATATATATATATATATATATATATATATATATATATATATATATATATATATATATATAATTTTTTTTTTTTATGTAAATTTTTTTTACACACACACACACACACACAATCGATATTTTGATATGACTGGCTCTAGAACTAGAGGTCATAGTTTGAAGCTTCGTAAGAAAACTTCTTTGCAGGATGTAAGGAAATACTTTTTCAGTGTAAGAGTAGTTGATAATTGGAATTGGCTAAGCGAGGAGGTAGTTAATGCTATCTCAATCCATAGTTTTAAGGACAGGTATGATAAGTGTCACTAAGTACAAAATGGAACCGATCAGGAGATGGGAAGATATGAACTTTGGGCTCTTTCCCGTAAACACAATTAGGTAATCACACCGGAACAGACAAAAACTGCCCTTATCAATAAAGACCTGGGCATGAGAAAACACCAAGACGAAGGAAAAGAAAAAGGTTAAGGACAAGGCAGAGATGAAGTAATGTCACGTAAAGAAAAACGACAGACAGAAAAAAGAGGACTTAGAAAATCTTAACTTTCAATATTCATTCTTTGAAGAAAAGATTTGTGGATATTTTGCACTATGTTAAAAAAGAGAAACCAACATTTGTATGTCTGCAAGAAAGTTTGCACTCTCATCAGTTGTGCAACATAAGAGGCTATTCCAAATATTCGCTTGATAGTAAGCAAGGCCTCACCACTTATATTAGTAACTGCATTCCCCATCAGTTAATCGAAACCAGCACTAATCCAAGTAATGATGGTGAGGATAACAAGAATGTCACATATATGCTTTTCAAAATAAATGTCAAAACCAATCCTTTTTATGTTTGTAATACATATATTGGAACTGATGCCTTTAATGAAGCAAAATTACCACATCCCCTTATGTATGAGAACATTATATTCGCTGGAGATTTTAATGCAAGGCACAAAGAATTTGCAGAAACATCTGATAACATCTGTAATTACAATGGCAGACGGCTCTATGAGTTTACTAGTGATAACAATTTTACCTTACTAGGACCACGTTTGCGTACCCACCTTAGAGGTGGTAGACTAGACTACATATTTTATCATGGTTTAGAATATGGGAAAGACTTTACTTGCAGAAGAATAGACGATCTATTGTCTGACCATTTTGCACTTGAGAGCACATTCCTACTCGATTCCGGCATTTGTCAAGCACATAAACGAAAGCAGATAAATATTCCTATTGAATTCGTTGCCCCTTTTCGCTCTTTTATGGCTTCTACATTTGAAAATATAGATATTCAGACCATTACAGGCCAAGAAATCTATGATCTCTTAATAGAACGGATATATTTATTCCATAGAACTTACATACACAAGCCTAAACACAAGGCAATCAAGAAGAAAAACAATTGGACAGAAGATAACAAGCTAAACACATTTAAAAAACAGGTAGACAGTGCAGTTGATATGTATAAAAGGGACAACAATGCAACCACTCTTGAAAATCTGCTACTTACTCTACGAGAGTACCGTGAGCTTAAAAGTGATGTCCGAACTAAGCACTTTCAAAACTTCCTACAGTCTATCAATGCTCATACGAGTAGTTCTAAAATCTGGCAGTCAATTAATGCTCTGGTTGGCAAAAACATCAGTGTGTCACAAACAAATGATTCCCAAACTCTTGCTGAAGAACTTCTCTTACAATACTCTAAGACATCTTCCTTTGAAAACCTTCCGTGCGATATTCAACAACGATTAAGAAATCTTGACTTTGAAAGAATGATGAACATAGAATTATCCTGTGCAAGAACAATGGAAGAGGACAGATTCATTGACTACATAACCAAAAATGAGTTGGACTTTGCTCTCTCCCATGGGAAGAGAACCTCTCCGGGTGAGGATGGCATTACGTACCAAGTAATCCGAGATCTTAATGATGATATTTGTAATGGTATTAATCCAATTCAGTTTTTATTCAGCACTATTTATAATGAGGGCACACTTCCAGAACAATGGAAAAAAAGCATTATTATTCCAATTCCAAAAAAAGAAAGTACAAAATTAAGACCTATCTCTCTGACATCCTGCTTCTGCAAAGTCTTTGAGAGAGTCATTCTTAACAGACTTGATTTCACACTCGAGGGAAAATTATCACATAATTTGTATGGATTTATGAAAGGAAAAAGTACCAAAGACTGTTTTGTAGAATTTATGAATGTTGAGCACTGCTCTGAAGTCACTGTTTTTCTAGATTTTCAAAATGCCTTTGATATTGCAAATAGAACCGTTATTTTGGATCATTTAGCAACTTTAGGGGTCAAAGGTAAACTACTGCAACTAATTAGATGCTACCTAAGTAGTCGAACCTCTAAAGTGTACTATAAAGGATATCTTACTTCCAGCAAAAAGGAATTTACACTGGGAACTCCTCAGGGAGGAGTTCTGTCTCCCCTTCTCTTTAACATCTTAATGGATAAGCTTCTCAAGTCTCTCAGACTACCAAATGATGAATGCACCATCATATGTTATGCAGATGACATATGTATAAGGGCACCTTCTGCCAATGATATGCAAATAATACTTAATGACTTTTCTCAAGTATCAAAAGACATTGGTCTTGTCATTTCAACTCCAAAAACAAAGTACTTTTCCAGTATCTCGCAAGAGCCTCACCTTGTATTAAGCAATCAAATGGCTAAGGTGTGCGAAAATCACAAATATTTGGGAATACCAGTTCCTTCTCCCCCTCACACAGAGTATGTCAAAGATTTGTGTGAAAGACTGCAACAGAGACTCAGACCGTTAAAGCTTCTTGCCAATAGGGTATCTGGTGTTGGAATTAACATATGCCGAACTTTCTATCTCGCATATGTCAGGTCATTAGTCGACTATCACACCCTGCAGCTCTGTACTATGACTACCTCTATCTTAAGACCCCTAGAAAAAATTCAGAACAAAGCTATGAGGATTATTCTTGGCTGCCCTATGAGCACCAGAATTATAAATATGCAACATGAATTAAACCTCCCACCTTTGATAGAACATATCAAACAGTCAGCTGTGATATTTGGAGTTAAACTAGCGAAATCAGCTCAGCCTCATCCATGTAATGCTGGTCATTTGCAAGGGCCGCAGTCAGCGCCAACAATCATTAAATCACTAATAAAAAGTAACATACAGTATGAAAGACAAATTCACCCCAAAGTATTTAAGCTTATAACCAATGAGACAAAAAAACATAATGTAACACTCTTTACTGAGAGTGGTCCTGAACGATTAATAAATCCTTGCAAGAGGATTGGGCCAGAAATTCTCTTTCCAATATTATCATCTGGTCCGAATGTTGCTCCAATTATTAAAAAACATCAATGGTTAGATGAAATTGAAGCCTTTATTGAAACTAGTTTCCCAACTAACAATGAAACACACTGCATTTACACTGATGGGTCTCACACAAGCAGTGCAGGAGGGTCTGGGTGCAGCATTGTAGTTTATGAAAATTTTGAAGGGCAGCAAATATTTGACAAAGCACTGAGTATGCCAAAATGGTCATCAATCACCGAATGTGAAATTGTTGGTCTAAAACTTGCTATTGAACATGTTCTCAGTGCTAGAAGAAATGCTATCATATTCTGTGACTCGCAGAGTGCGCTTCTGTCACTGAGATCATTAAAAAGCTCCTACAAAACTCACATGGCTGAAATTCAAGAGGCTCTTATTGATTGCGCAAAACTTAAACTCCAAGTTAAGTTTTCATGGGTACCCTCCCATGTTGGGATAGTAGGTAATGAAAAGGCTGACAGGCTGGCAAAAATGGCAACTGAGAGTTCAGTGTCTGAATCTATAACCACACTGACTCAGTTTAAAACAATGTTGTATAATGAGATTATGGAAGAGCAAGAACTTTCTACACTCACACAACATGTAAGCAGCTGTTCGATCCAACATTATGAAAACTTCAGAAGGCTGAGACACAAATACAGCATGGGTAAAATGCTTACAGGTGACTGTGATAGAGTTGCTGCCCGTATAAGACTTGGTTATAGAAATATATGGGAGGTGAATTGCGAGAAAACTGGTAGAAAGCACCCAGAACACTCAAAATGCCATTTATGTGAGTGTGAAGGGGGCAACAATTTAGTACACTACATTGCAGAGTGCACAAAGCTTAAGGACTTCAGACCTCTTGGCCTGAGCTACTTTGAACTTTGTGTGCACTTTTGCAACCCAGAGAACTTATATCCTGTACTTAGTGTATACCCAACGTTGAAAATGTAATTCTTTTACCCTCTTCTCCGTCTACATCTTTTCCCACATTTATGTGGGGTCGATGTTTCTGGTCAGTTTTCTCCATTTATTTCTGTCCCATACCTCATCACCCAACAAACCTTTAGACCTCAGATCATCATTGATGCAATCCATCCACCTACGCTTTGGTCTCCCTCTCCTTCTACCCTGTATATCCATTTCCATCACCCTCCTCCCAACATACTGTTCATCCCTTCTAACGACATGACCATACCATCTTAGTCTACTTTCTTGTATATTATCTGATATTTCTATAACTTTGAAAAAAAAAAAAAGAGAGAGAGGGGTGGAGGGAATACCTTCTCTCTCTCTCTCTCTCTCTCTCTCTCTCTCTCTCTCTCTCTCT
>JAXCGZ010009123.1:0-10000 GCA_037179515.1 Halocaridina rubra
GACGTGACATACTCATGTACATAGGTATTTTACAATTATTTTTACATTTACGTACTGTATAAACCCTCCCTGCACTGTTAAAAAAACACCCTTTACTTTAAAAATAACAGCATGCAATGTAAATTTACATGAAAGTGATAGATAAAATTACGGTGAATGAAGTGGTAATGACATGACATCCTCATGTACATAGGTATTTTACAATTATTTTTACGTTTTCGTACTGACTAAACCCTCCCTGCACTGTTAAAAAACACCTTTTACATTATAAATAACCGCATGCAACGTAAATTTACATGAAAGTGATAGATAAAATTACGGTGAATGAAGTGGTAATTACATGACATACTCATGTACATAGGTATTTTACTATTACTTTTACGTTTACGTACTGTATGAACCCTCCCTTCACTGTTAAAACAACACCCTTTGCATTATAAATAACAGCATGCAACGTAAATTTACATGAAAGTTATAGATAAAATTACGGTGAATGAAGTGGCAATGACATGACGTACTCATGTACATAGGTATTTTACAATTATTTTTACGTTTACGTACTGTATAAACCCTCCCTGCACTGTTAAAAAACACCCTTTACTTTTTTATCAATTTAATAATGAAATTTGTTTTTTCAATAAAAAAATGAAAATACTGAAAATTTTTATTTTTTCAATATTTAAATATTTTTGATATAACCCAAAAATTAAACAATAATTTGTCAAAACAAAACCGTGGTACAGTGAAAACGCGAACTAAGAAACGCGATCCAGCGGGGGATCACTGTATATATATATATATATATATATATATATATATATATATATATATATATATATATATATATATATATATATATATATATATATATATATATATATATATATATATATATCCAGTTCTTGGAATAACGTGAAGATAGGATCTCAGAAGTGATGTGTAATGTGAAAATCGCGTAATGTAACAAGTCATTTTCCATAAGCAACAATGATATTGGGCATAGATACTTTTCACTTAAAGGGCAACTGAATTAGATGAGCTCACTTCAACACCTCGTACCACTTTCCAACACTCGCTTCCATCCCTAGTGATGAAGTTATCGTATAGAAACGCTGATTATCTAAGTCAAATTGATGTTAATGTAAAATGCAACACAATGAAAGAATATCAAAATATCGTCTTTTATTACATTATTTTTCTACGAATACTTACATAAGAGGGCAATTTTTTGCTGTTTATTGTTTAGGTAGAGCCCTTTCCTTTTACATCTGACACCAGCACACTTTAAAGTTGCCAGAAATGAGTAAAACAGAAAACTGTCCTCTTCACCCTCCTCCCAACCCAGGGTGTACCCTTAAAGGGCGACTGAACGAGATGAGCTCACCACAACACCTCATACCACTCTTCCAACACTTGGCTCCATCCCTAGCGACGAATTTATTGTATAGAAACTGATTAACTAAGTAAAATTGATGTAAAATGCAACTCAACGAAAGGCTATCAAAACATCGTTATTTATGACATTATTTTACTATGAATACTAACATAGAAGAACAATTTTTTGCTATTTATAGTATAGATAGAGCCCTTTCCATTTACACCTGGCACCACCACATGTTAAAGTTGCCAGATATTAGTAAAATAGAAAATCGTCCTTTTCACCTCCTCCTCCTCCCAACCCAGGGTGTCCCCTTAATTCCCATGTAAACGTATGCACATGGCAGCAAGGTGGGAAAGTGCCTCCGAGGCAGTTGCTTATTTATAAAGTGATATTTTTTTTCCCGAATTTTTTGTGCGAGCGTTTTTCGTGTATTTTGCAATTTTTTACTATTAATTTTGGGGTAGTCATTCCGATTTTGCGTAATGTGAAAATCACGTAATGTAACAAGTCATTATTTGGTGAGCATGTAACTTAAGCGGTAGAAGAGGAGGAGGATGCGGGAGAACGAGCCTTTATCTGCAAACATTTTTGCTCTTGTACGCTTTTTCCCAGACGATATATTGCAAGTTTGTTTCCTATGTGTTCTTAATGCTTTTTTTCATTCTCTCCGTAATATCTGATCGTATTAAGCAGTAGAAGAGGAGGAGGATGAGGGAGAACGAACTTCTATCTGCAAACTTTTTTCCGCCTTCGTATCAGCTGATGCACTCTCTCACGATATTTCCCTGATGATATTATATGGCAAGGTTGTTTGCTGTTTGTTCCTAATGCTTTTTTTCCATTCTCTCCATAATAACCAATCGCTTTAAGCAGTAGAAGAAGAGGAGGATGCAGGAGAATGAACCTCTATCTGCAATCGTTTTACCGCCTCCTTATCAGCTAATGCACTCTCGCACACTATTTCCCTGACGATATTATATGGGAAGCTTGTTTGCTGTTTGTTTTTAATGCTTTCTTTTCATTCTCTCCATAATATCCGATCGCATTAAGCGGTAGAAGACGAGGAGGATGCAGGAGAACGAACCTCTATTTGCAAACGTTTTACCGCCTCCGTATCAGCTGATGCGTTCTCGAACGCTTTTTGACGATACAGTGTTGCCTCACTTATCTCGGTAGTTCGGTTCCGGGACCCGGCGCGAACTAGGAAATCCGCGAAGAAGGATCCGCTTATATGTACATAAATATTTTAATATATTTTTACGTTTACACTGTATAAATCCTCCCTGCACTGTTAAAAAACACCCTTTACATTATAAATAACAGCAAGCAACATAAATTTTTATGAAAGTGATAGATAAAATTACGGTGAATGAAGTGATAATGACGTGACATACATACTCATTTACAATTATTTTTTCGTTTACGTACTGTATAAACCCTCCCTGCACTGTTAAAAAAACACCCTTTACATGATAAATAACAGCAAGTAACGTAAATTTTTATGAAAGTGATAGATAAAAGTACGGTGAATGAGGTGATAATGACGTGACATACATACTCATTTACAATTATTTTTTCGTTTACGTACTGTATAAACCCTCCCTGCACTGTTAAAAAAAGACCCTTTACATTATTAATAACAGCAAGCAACGTAAATTTTTATGAAAGTGATAGATAAAATTTTGGTGAATGAGGTGATAATGACGTTACATACATACTCATTTACAATTATTTTTTCGTTTACGTACTGTATAAACCCTCCCTGCACTGTTAAAAAAAGACCCTTTACATTATAAATAACAGCAAGCAACGTAAATTTTTATAAAAGTGATAGATAAAATTACGGTGAATGAGGTGACAATGACGTGACATACTCATTTACAATTATTTTTTCGTTTATGTACTGTATAAACCCTCCCTGCACTGTTAAAAAAAACACCCTTTACATTATAAATAACAGCAAGCAACGTAAATTTTTATGAAAGTGATAGATAAAATTACGGTGAATGAGGTGATAATGACCTGACATACATACTCATTTACAATTATTTTTTCGTTTACGTACTGTATAAACCCTCCCTGCACTGTTAAAAAAACACCCTTTACATTATAAATAACAGCAAGCAACGTATAGTTTTATGAAAGTGATAGATAAAATTACGATGAATGAGGTGATGATGACGTGACACACATACTCATTTACAATTATTTTTTCGTTTACGAACTGTATAAACCCTCCCTGCATTGTTAAAAAAACACCCTTTACATTATAAATAACAGCCCGCAACGTAAATTTTAATAAAAAAATGAAAATACTGAAATTTTTTTTTTTTCAATATTTTAATATTTTTGCGTATACCCATAAAATAAAATAATAATTTATCCAAAAAACATCCGCGATAGAGTGAGAACGCGAACCAAGAAGCGCGAATAACCGAGGAAACACTGTATACAAACCTGAATACAAACACAGTAAGAACAAGCGATATATCCACGCAGTATGCTGGGTAAAGAGACACATGAAGCACATGGCAGCATGGCGGAAAAGTGCCTCCGAGGCAGTCGATTATTTACTAAATTGAAATTTTTTTCGAATTTTTTTGCATAGGCATTATTGGTGTATTTTACATATTTTTACTATTATTTTTTTGGGGTGTTATTTCAATTTCACAGATTTTAAACATCCGTAAACAGCGAACTGAGTGTATTTTAAAAACGCGTGAAAAGCAAGCTGAGTGTATATACTGCATATATATACAGTAACCCCCCGGTATATTGCGGTTCACCTATCGTGAATTTAGGGCATCGGGTTTTTTTTTTGCGAGTTTTTTTTCTGGATATATGCGAGAATATTAAAATATTGAAAAATTAAAATTTTCAGTATTTTCAGTATTTTATTGAAATTTTTTTTTTCCATCATTTTATTGAGGAAAAAAAATTTATTTCCCAGCCTAAGAATAATAAAACAGTAAGAAATAGTAAAAAAACACATAAATTTAAACATGTAACTCTGCACCATAGAAAGTACGATACCGGTATCAGCGTTTCAGAAAACTAAATGGGACGCACTTAAGTGAGCTAGTACTTGTTGAAATTTTCATTATTTTATTGATAAAGAAAGTATTTCCTAGCCTAAGAGTAGTAAAACAGTAAAAAATAGTAAAAACATAAATTTAAACTTATAACTCACAGTATTGCACCATGTGAAATACTGTACGATAGCATACACTGTATTGGCGTCTTGGAAAACGTAAAGGCTCGCACCTATGTGAGATCGTTCATGGAATGCTATTGGCTGAAAGGGTGGGAGACAACGAATCACATAATTGTTTTTCTGTATGTTTTGTATCCTATGGTCTGATTGGCTTTTTGATTGAAGCTTGGTTCTCCCACCATCTTCCATTGTTTCGCCTCACTCGTTCAGTCTAACTCACATGTGCACCGTTCGTGTTGTGCTTGATTTATTTTACTCACGTATTTCAACCTTTACAATGCCTCCCATGCGTCCTTCATCTTCTAAGGCTTCTGATAGTGAGCCTAAGTGGCAAAGGAAGATGTTGACCATAACAGATAAGGTAAAACTGTTAGATATGCTGAAAGAAGGAAGAGGGTTTGCGGATGTCGGCCACCATTTTGGCCTCAACGAATCTACAGATCGCTACATCAAAAAGGACGAGGCAAATATTAGGAAAACAGCGACTATTTCATTTAGTAAAACAGCGAAGAGGGTCGTAACACCCCGCAATAAGATTATAGTGCGGATGAAATCTGCTTTGGCCCTGTGGATTACTGATTGCAGAAAGAAGAATATCAGCATAGACACCAGTATCATACAAACAAAGGCGAAGAAGCTGTACGATACATTCGCTGCAAACGAACCCGACGAAGACAGTGGCGATTGTGGAGAGGAGGAGAGGGAAGAAGATTTCGACAACCCATAACCAGGACCCTCCAGCGATCTCCACCGAAGAAACAATCGTTCGTCGCAACCAAGGGATGGTTCGCCAAATTTCAAAAACGCTATGGCCTAAAGAGCGTTTCGGTTTATGGCAAAGCTGCCTCTGCAGATTCATCTGCAGCTGAAGGTTATGTGAACAACAATTTTAAGAAAATTATCGCCGAAGGGGAATATGCTCCTGAGCAAGTGTTTAACATGGATGAGACTGGATTATTTTGGAAGAGAATGCCGTCTCGCACTTTTCTCTTCAAGGAAGAATCTAAAGCCCTGAGAATTAAAGCGCATAAAGACCGCATTTCCTTCATCATGTGTGGGAATGCTGCGGGCTTCATGCTAAAGCCCGGGCTTATCTACAAGTCAAAGAACCCTAGGGCTTTAAAGGATAAGAACAAGCATCTGCTGCCAGTGTATTGAATGCATAACGCTAAGGCCTGGATCTCGAAAAGCCTCACATTGGACTGGTTTCACCAATGCTTTATCCCTCACGTCAAAATTTATTTTGCAGAAAAAGTCCTTGAATTTAAAGTCCTTCTTTTGATGGATAATGGTGGTGGCCACACTACTAATCTCGAATATGACAAGTGTTCAAGTAGAGTTCCTGCCACCGAATACGACATCACTGATTCAGCCTATGGATCAAGGCGTTATTCGTATGTTCAAGGCCCTCAACACACGAAATGCCCTGGCGAATCTGGTTGAAGCAATGGATGCGGACGAAGAATTCTCAATGAAGGCTGCATGCCTTCAAAATATTCAGAATGCAATCGAAGAGATGAAGCCGGCCACAATCAATGCCAGCGGGAAGAAATTGTGGTCCGAAGTTATCTACGACTACAAGGGATTCGCTCCTAATGAAGTCCATAACTCGGCAGTTGTGAAAGCTGTAAAGTAGGCTGCATTGCTAGGAGGAGAAGGCTTTAAAGATATGACTCACAAAGACGTGAATGAATTGATTGACTGCCACTCGCAGCCTTTGCCTGATGAAGACTTGGAGGAAATGATAAAATCAGCGAGCGAAGAAAAGGAAGAACAACCAGAGGAAACACACGAAGAAATCAAAGAACATGGCCTTACACTCGAACGTTTAGCAGCCATGTATGAACGCGTGAAAGCTGTCCAACAACTCTCACAAGAACATGACGATAATATGGTTCGTTCGGTGACCTTTTTCAATCTTCTTGACGATCCCATGATTCCTAACAAGACCATCTTCCAACAAAAGAAGAAACATCTACAGCAGCTCCCCATTACCATGTTCTTTTTTCGCAAAAAGCAGCTGTAAAGCTGTCATTGACTGCGGAATAATTTCCTATGGAGTCTATACACATCATCACCACCTCATTTTCGGTAAGTTTACCTATCACGTTCATTTAAATTTACTGTTGCATGCTGTTATTTAACAGTGCAGGGAGGGTTTATACAGTAAAGGTAAAAATAAATGTAAAATAGCTATGTACAGTGTGCCTTCAATTATTGCGATGGTTCGGTTCCGGGACCCGGCGCGAGACAGGAAAATCACGAAGTAGGATCAGCCTATATGTACATAGATATTTTAATTTATTTTTTCGTTTACACTGTATAAACCCTCCCTGTACTGTTAACAAACCACCCTTTACTTCATAAATAACAGCATGCAATGTAAATTTATATGAAAGTGATAGATAAACTTACGGTGAATGAGGTGGTAATGACATGACAAACTCATGTACATAGGTATTTTAACATTATATTTACGTTTACGTACTGTATAAACCCTCCCTGCACTGTTAAAAAAACACCCTTTACTTTATAAATAACAGCATGCAACGTAAATTTATATGAAAGTGATAGATAAAATTACGGTGAATGAGGTGGTAATGACATGACATACTCATGTACATAGGTATTTTACAATTATTTTTACATTTACATACTGTATAAACCCTCCCTGCACTGTTAAAAAAACACCCTTTACTTTATAAATAACAGCATGCAACGTAAATTTATATGAAAGTGATAGATAAAATTACGGTGAATGAGGTGGTAATGACATGACATACTCATGTACATAGGTATTTTGCAATTATTTTTATGTTTACGTACTGTATAAACCCTCCCTGCACTGTTAAAAATACACCCTTTACTTTATAAATAACAGCATGCAACGTAAATTTATATGAAAGCGATAGATAGAATGAGGTGGTAATGACATGACATACTCATGTACATAGGTATTTTACAATTATTTTTACGTTTACGTACTGTATAAACCCTCCCTGCATTGTTTAAAAAACACCCTTTACTTTACAAATAACAGCATGCAACGTAAATTTTTATGTACGTGATAGGTAAACTTACCGTGAATGAGGTGGTAATGACGTTTCTTGACCCCGGAGGAAATTATTTCGCAGCCAATAAAAGCTTTACGGCTGCTTTTTGGGGGAGAAGAACATGGTAATGGGGAGTTGCTGTCGCTGTTTCTTCTTTTGTTGGATGATGGTATGGTAAGGAATCATGGCATCGTCGAGAAAATTACAGAAGGTCACCGAACGAACCATATAATTGTCATATTCCTGCTAGAGTCGTTGGGCTGCTTTCACATGTTGATATATGGCTGCCAGACGTTCGAGTGTAAGGCAAGGTTCTTCAATTTCTTTGTGCGTTTCCTGAAGTTCTTCCTCTTCTTCGCTCGCTGATTTCGTCATTTCTTCCAAGTCTTAATCACTCAAAAGCTGCGAGTGGCAGTCAATCAGTTCATTCACATCCTTTTGAGTCATATCTTTAAAGCCTTCTCCTCCTAGCAGTGCAGCCAACTTCACAGCTTTCGCAACTGCCGAGTTATGGACTTCGTCAGGAGCAAATCCCTTGTATTCGTAGATGACTTCGGGCCACAGTTTCTTCCAGCTGGCATTGATTGTGGCCGACTTCATGTCTTTGATTGCATTCTGAATATTTTGAAGTCATGTGGCAATCGTGTAATTACGCCAGTACGTCTTCATTGAGAAGTCTTTGTCCGAGTCCATGGAGTCAAGCAGGTTCGCCAGGGCATTTCGTGTGTTGAGGGCCTTGAATGCATGAATAACGCCTTGATCCATAGGCTGAATCAGTGACGTCGTATTCGGTGGCAGGAACTCGACTTGAACACCGTTATATTCGAGATTAGTTGCGTGGCCACCAGCATTATCCATCAAAAGAAGGACTTTAAATTCAAGGCCTTATTCCGCAAGATAAAGTTTAACCTGAGGGATAAAGCATTGGTGAAACCAGTCCGATATGAGGCTTTTCGTGATCCAGGCCTTAGGGTTATGCATCCAATACTTTTGCATCAGATTCTTATTCTTGTTCTTCAAAGCCCTAGAGTTCTTTGACTTGTAGATAAACCCGGGCCTTAATATGAAGCCGCAGGATTCCCGCACATGATGAGGGTAACGCGATCTTTGTGCGCTTTAAATCCCGGGGCTGTAGCATCTTCCTTGAAGAGAAAATTGTGAGATGGCATTCTCTTCCAAAATAATCCAGTCTCATTCATGTTGAAGACTTGCTCAGGAACATATTCCCCTTCGGCGATAATTTTCTTGAAGTCGTTCTTCATGTAATTTTCTGCGGCAGCTGTATCTGCAGAGGCAGCTTCGCCATTCACTGAAACGCTTTTTAGGCCATAACGTTTTTGAAATTTGAAGAACCATCCCTTGTAGCGGTGAACGGTTGTATCCTCGGTGGAGAATTTCTGGAGGGTCCTGGTTGTGGGTCGTCGATATCTTATTCTCTCCCCTCCTCCTCTCCACGGTCGCCACTGTCGTCGACGGGTTCATTTATAGCAAATGTATCGCACAGTTTCTACGCCTTTGTTTGTATGATATTGGTGTCTAAGCTGATGTTTTTCTTTCTGCAATCAGCAATCCACAGGGCCAAAGCAGCTTCCATCCGCACTACTGCCTTATTGCGGGATGTTACGACCCTCTTCGCTGATTTATCAAAAGAAATGCTCGCAGTTTTCCTGATCTTTGCCTCGTCCTTTTTGATGTAACGAACAGTAGATTCATTGAGGCCAAAATAGCGGCCGACATCCGTAAACCTTTTTCCTTTTTTCAACATATCTAAGAGTTTCACCTTATATACTATGGTTAACATCCTCCTTTGTCGCTTAGGCTGACTACCAGAAGCCTTAGAAGATGAAGGATGTTTTGGAGGCATTGCAAAGGTTAAATTACACGTGAAAATTAAATCACAAGCAAGACGTATTAATAAGCACAACGTGAACGGTGCACACGTGAGTTAGACTGAACGAGTGAGGTGAGACAGTGGAAGATGGTGGGAAAAGCAAACTGCTATGAAAAGGCCAGTCAGACCCCATGATACAGAACATACAGAAAAACAATTCTGTGATTCGTCGTCTCCCGACCTTTCAGCCAATAGTATTCCATGAACTATCTTACGTAGGTGAGAGCCTTTTCATTTTCTGAAACGCTGATAGCGGTATCATATTTTACATGGTGCAATACTGTTAGTATTTATGTTTTTTACTATTTTTTAGTGTTTTATTATTCTTAGGCTATGAAATACTTGTTTTATCAATAAAATAATGAAAATTTTAATATTCACTAGGTCACGTAGGTGAGAGCCTTTGCGTTTTCCGAAACGTGATACCGGTAACGTATTTTTCATGGTGCAATACTGTTAGT
>JAXCGZ010009124.1:5000-11702 GCA_037179515.1 Halocaridina rubra
ATGATCTGCTGAAAGTATGAATTTCTACATGTAGGAGCACTGACCACTTGAGTTCAAATCATGAGGAGGCAGATACTAGACTTATCCTCCATACTGCTGATGCATCACAGTAGGGATATGAGAGATGTGTCCTTCAATGTAGGGACACTGATGTCCTCGTTTTGGCAGTAGCTCACCGCGATATCCTACCCTCCGAAACATGGTTCAGTATGGGACTGAAGGCCAAACGACCCTTTATACCTATACATTCAATTTCATTTACAGATGAACAAATTCAGACCCTAATTGCGTTCCACAGTCTGACTGGTTGTGATTTAGTCAGTCAGTTTGCTGCTATCGGGAGGAAAACTGCTTGGAAGGTGTTCATGAAAGAATGGGCATGTCTTCGAAAGCTATAGTCTGCCAATATTGATGACCAAATAATCAAAGATGTTGAGAGATTTGTTTGCAAGCTGTACTTGAAAGACACCCCTATGACCAGCATCAACGAAGTCAGGAGAGAAATTTTCCTTAAATGTTCCTTCGATGCCCGTCCCCTGGCCAAGGATGCCCTTGAATTCCACATTCATCGTGCCAACTACTAGAGTTTGGTGTGGCATCAGTGCTTGAAAGCTGTACAACAACTTCCAAATCCAACAGCCTGCGGATGGATGATTGATGACAAAAGTGGGGATCTAATTCCCAAGATAATGTCACTGAGCCCCCTCTCAAAAGCATGTAAGGAACTAGTCAGTTGTTCCTGTGCTACAGGCTGTGGGAGAAGATGTGACTGTGTCAAGGCAGGTCACAAGACATGCATCAGTTTCTGTGCCTGCAGAGGGGAATGTTCCTTGCCACAAAAGGAAGATGGATAGGATCCGTATTCATGCTCTGACCCATATGTTGGACCCTTTTTTATCCCTTCAGACACTCAAGGAGCTAAATCATTTATTTTTGTGTGAACATATGAAGAACTTGAAGAAAAGTAATGACTTTTCTTGAGATGTGCATGTCGATCCCTTTTTAAACCTAATTAACATAAATTAGCATAATTTGACCCCTTACATCATTTTCTCAACTTCTCCTCGATAATTGTGTCACAAAGCAAGATTATGAAACAAGGGATGTAATGGAGAAAGAGTCCAAAGCACACTGGTTGGTTTAGCATAAAGGTACAAAGTGACTGGGCATAATCGACTGTTTCTAAAAACAGGGTCAAATTTGACGCTTTACCCCTTGATTCTAGAAGGGTTTGGTATGAAACTTCTCTCATAAAAAAGTGTCTAACTACCTAAATATTGCTGTAAAAGTGCAAAAATTAGCAGATCATAGATATTGATGGGTTATTTTGCCTGTTGTTTGGAGAATGGGAGAACATATGTAATTCGTCATAGGCTGTCCTTTGGACACTACTGGAACCTCCCTAGATCATTTTTTTCTATTATACTGTATGTCACTATGTAGCAACATCATAAGCAATAAAATGATGTACAATAAGTCTATGCTAAGTGAATGTCAAGATGAATAAAAGAAGATAATGTGAAAAATTTGGCCTCAATTTCTCAAATTTTGAAATTGCCGATTTCGCCAAAAGGGGTTAAAAATGACCCCTTTTGGAAAAAATCTCAGGCGGCATCCTCCCAATCCTGATGCACCTCCCTATGCTCTAAATCCACTGGATGCCTGCTTTTAACACGAAATGACTTTGAAATTCTATTTTCTGGTCCCATATCCTCTACTAGTGCATGAAATGACTTACGAGTGCTGAAATCTGTCAGAATGTAGTAATCAGCATCTTCAAATTATTCACTGATTTGTGATCTTGTAAGGATAAGAAACCCCAAAATTTAAATTATATCCTAAATTGTTACGTTAGCCTAAGTGAGGATAGGTTAGGTTAAGTTAGCCGACTTGCCTTGTAAATATGAAAAACTTTAGAGCACTCTTGGGTCACTCTTTTTTAAAAGATCAATATTATGAACACAAAGCATTTGCTTTAATAATGACGTTGACAATGATAATTACTGTGTGAGACAGGTCCAAAGGCACCATCATTATATTCTCAAGAGAGAGATCTAACCTGAATTCCAGATCAAAACTTAGCACGAGGGTCCGCCCCTCACTTTTTTTCTCTGTATTTAATTTTCGTGCTTTTCCCTCCAATTCCCTTATATCCTTATTCCCCTCCTTTTTTTTCCCCTCCTATCCTGTCCCATCCCAAAAAAAAAAAAATCCTATATAGTTCAAGAGTATCTGAATTCCAGATTAAAACTTAGCACGAGGGTCTGCCCCTCTCTTTTTTCTCTTACTTTATTTAATTTTCGTGCTTTTCCCTCCAATTCCCTTATATCTAATTCCCTACCTTTTTTCCCCTCCTATCCCATCCCATCTTTAAAAAAAAAAAAAAAAAAAAAAAAAATTATATATATATATATATATATATATATATATATATATATATATATATATATATATATATATATATATATATATATATATATATATATATATATATATATATATAGTTCAGGAAAATAGGCAGTTTTTATCGTAAGATAGCTTGTATGGTGAAAAATAAGAATACACAGAACATTGTTGTCTCTCTCAAAGAGATCTTGCTATAAAAAAGGATACATGCGTAGGACTTATCTGCTAAAGACATATATCGCGAGATATGAGGACACATGTATTGTTTTCTCTCAATGAGATTATGCCACCCATCCATCTATCTGTCTATCAATCAATCTATATCTAAATATCTGTTTATCTTTCTCCCTTTCTATTACTCTTTCTTTCAAACTGGTTTTTATTTTCCACCCATTGTCTCCAAAGAAATAAAGTAAAAAGAGGTGTGGTGATGCCTTGAGAGTGTTATATTACTTTCTCTGATGCTGTTGCCGAGGGAGATCATCTTCTGATCAAATAATAGTTTCTCTTTTCTGACATGAGAGATGCCTGGTGATGGCTTTACCATCCTTTTCTTTTGTTCTCGTTATAATTCTTGAATTAATATTGCTTATTTTGGAAAAAAGCAATATGATAATAATAATAATAATAATATAATAATAATAATAATAATAATAATAATAATAATAATAATAATAATAATAATAATAATAATAATAATGTCAACAAATAAAAATATTGCTATATTTTCTCTGACCAAAATATGGGGAAAATTCCTTCTTTCGTTATCACTTCCATTCCAGATCCAAAAAAAACAAAACAAAAAAATACTGAAAATTACATTGTCATTTGAATAATAAAATTAGTGGAATTTTTTTGTTTTTTTCCATATGAGGCGATTCCATCTTAGTCATCATCGTTATGATAATTTTCCCTCATGGTAAGTCTTTTAGTCTGTTAGGATATTGATTAGATAATGAGGTACAGGATAACTGCATCTACCCTCTAACCTCAGCTCACTGTACTGGCGGTTCTCATATTTACATTCAGCATAATTCTCTTTATATATTTACATTTTAATGCCATATTAAAGGAAGAGCAATTTTCATTATCTAGATGCAGTGGAAGGTAAATCCTTTGTAGTGTCCACTTATAAACATAATCCTTCCCTTATCTGCGAGGAGTTAAAGAAATTGAGAGGCTTTTGTTAAGAAAAACTCCAGCTAGAACCCTATAACATGTGTCTAAATGTGTGTGACAGTCAAAGGGAAGAGATTTGTGAGAAAAAAAGATAGATGGATAAGCTTTGAATGAGACGAATATGAAAGGGTGGGTGCATTGACTCGGCTACCCCCTTACTCGGGGCTGTGATGCTATTTCATATGGATAGCAATATTAATTTAACTTGACTTAGCCTTAATCCTTTATTGACAACGGAAAGATTATCCCTTTCACACAGGTACAAATATATACATAGTTTATCTATTCTCGCACCTGAGAACACTTGGTGCCTCACCCATAAATATCGAATTATCCTGGCGTGTTTTGGGATATTTGCATAGACAATGGATAATCAGGTTCTTAGATACTTCTTTCCTCTTTTTCCTTGTGGAACTACAGCACATATACATGTATGCACTGTCCTTTTCGTGCCTGAGGGCATCATATAGCTGTGTTTATTAAATATGCAGTCAGAGTTGTATTAAATAATTTGCATTCGTATCCCCTGTATGTATTGTTAGAGATACTTTTGTATAATACTCATGCAAAGGAACGGACGTATTCCTTTCTATTCTCCAACTTAAGCTTGCATGGTTGCTTCCGTGAAATGCCTAAACAGCAATGAGTGTTACATGAATTTACAGTTTGTAGCACTTTTCAGGATTGTTAGGGCATTTTAATATCTCTAGGAGCAGTGAGACGGGCATATGTCTATCTGTTCTCGTGTCTGAGGTTATGATATGCTTTGTTCCATTATTCATCTAATGAGTATTAAGTGTCTGGGGTATTTCCATCCTCAATGATTTTAAGGGTATTGCTTTCTTTCTAGATTCAGATTCATTTTCACTCATAAACGTTTGTGGGGGTTCTCATGCATATGGGTGACTTCCATTTAAAGTCGTCTCCAACTGACAAATTCTGGGTATTACATGGCTCACACACGAGCATACATAATAAAATTGCTATTTCAGAAAGAGGTAAAAATTGGAAAGTTACACATATCAAAGAATCCCTTCAAAGTGTCAAGAGTGATTGCAAAGGGCTTACATAACCATATTTATTTTCAAGTCCACATACATTGTCTAGTTGATGGCGAAAAAGCCCAGTCATTACTGTATACGAAAAAATGTGTAAAAAAACTTACATATTTAGACATTTCATTACTTACAATAAAATCTTGATACTTTTCGTCATTCCACATATGATGCTATTTTATCATAATTGTACTTGTTAAAATTACTGAGCTAACAATTTCCAGGAGGCCAGAATCGCGATTTCTCTACCCTCAGAAAGTCAACCCTTGTTAAAATGAACTGTTTATTTTATCAGTGCAAAAAGCTTAATTCATTTTTAACGGAATCACTGTGGTTGAACGTGTTCAGATATAGATACATGGCTTCTTATTGTTTGCTGTATTTGAAATGTTTACTTTGGGAAACATATAGAGGGCCGCGGTAGCGCAGTGGTTAGAGTAATTCGACACGGGAAGTTCCAAACGCATATTAGAGCCCACCCCAGGGAGGTAGGCAGGACAGCGAGCGTTAATATCACAATTTCAACATCTGTATCCACCCCAATCCGAATGGGGATTAAGAGTGATAAATAAAACGGAAATCAATAAAAATTACATTTGGAGAACCGCAGCATCCTAGTGGTTAGAAAGCTCAACACGGGAATTATTAAAAAAACTCATGTTCAAGTTCACTGTGGAGCACTAGGAGAGGCATCAATCATTACTTTTCCAATTCCAACCTGTCTTTCATGCCATCAAATAATTAGTAAAAACAAATTCCTTCTTCTAAAAACTTTATTGGGACGAGGAAAAGATAAATTAATAAATACTCTTAAAATGTGTTTTTAAAAAGATACAATTTGAGATCAATGAATCTATATGTATTGGTTCTATGGATGGTGTGTTTGTGTGTGTATATCCGTGTATATATTGTGGTTATACCTTGAACACTTTTGCAGCATTAACTTAGTAGATGTGGTTATAGCAGTCTCCCCCTCTCTCTCTCTCTCTCTCTCTCTCTCTCTCTCTCTCTCTCTCTCTCTCTCTCTCTCTCTCTCTCTCTCTATATATATATATATATATATATATATATATATATATATATATATATATATATATATATATATATATATATATATATATATATGTATATATATATATATATATATATATATATATATATATATATATATATATATATATATATATATATATATATATATATATATATATATATATATATATATATATATATATATATATATATATATATATATATATATATATATATATATATATATATATATATATATATATATATATATATATATATATATATATATATATATATATATATATTATATTTATATTTATATTTATATTTATATTTATATATATTATATATATATATATATATATATATATATATATATATATATATATATATATATATATATATATATATATATATATATATATATATATATATATATATATATAGATAGATAGATAGATATATATATATATATATATATATATATATATATATATATATATATATATATATATATATATATATATATATATATATATATATATATATATATATATATATATATATATATATATATATATATATATATATATATATATATATATATATATATATATATATATATATATATATATATATATATATATATATATATATATATATATATATATATATATATATATATATATATATATATATATATATATATATATATATATATATATATATATATATATATATATATATATATATATATATATATATATATATATATATATATATATATATATATATATATATATATATATATATATATATATATATATATATATATATATATATATATATATATATATATATATATATATATATATATATATATATATATAATATATATATATATATATATATATATATATATATATATATATATATATATATATATATATATATATATATATATATATATATATATATATATATATATATATATATATATATATATATATATATATACATATACATATAC
>JAXCGZ010009125.1:0-11640 GCA_037179515.1 Halocaridina rubra
TAGAGACAAAGACAAAGACTTAGACCGAGACCGTCCCTGACGTAGACAGTGACAGACACTGTCTCTGACAGAGACAGAGACCGTCTCTGACAGAAAGAGAAGCAGAAACAGAGCCAGAGACAGAGACCGTCTTTTACAGAGACTGAGACAGAGACAAAGACAGAGACAGACCGTCTCTGACAGAGACTGAGACAGATATCATCTTTGAAAGAGACAGAGACAGAGATAGATACAAAGACAGTGGCTTACAGACCCCAAGACCGAGACAGAGACAGAGACCGTCACTGACAGAGAAAGAGACAGAGAAAGAGACCGAATTTGACAGAGACAGAGACTGTCTCTGAAAGACACAGAGATATATAATGAGGCAGAGAACTTCTCTGAAAGAGAGAGAGACAGACACAAAGATAGTGTCTGCCAAAGACAGAGACAGTCTCTGACAGAGACAAAGACAGAGACAAAGAAAGAAATAAAGACAGAGATTTAGACAGTTTCTGACAGAGACAGAGTCTGGCAGAGACAGAGACAGTCTCTGAGAAACATAGAGAGAGAGACAGAGACAAAGACCATCTCTGACAGAGACATAGACAAAGACAGAGACCTTCTCTGACATAGAAAGAGACAGAGACCGTCCCTAGCAGAAAGAGAGACAGGTACAGAGCCAGAAACAGATATAGAGACAGAAACCATCACTGACAGAGACAGAGAGAGAGACCTAGACAGAGGAAAAGACCGTCTCTGATGGAGACAGATACAAAGACCGAGAACGTTTCTGACAGAGACAGAAACAGAGAGAGAGACAGAAACAGTCTCTGAAAGACACAGTGTCCGACAGAGACAGAGACAGTCTCTGATAGAGACAGAGACAGACACAGAGAGAGAGAGTCAGTCTCTGACAGAGAAAGACCTAGAGACAGTCTTTGACAGAGACAGAGCCTGAGACAGTCTCTGACAGAGACTGTCCCTGACAGAGAAAGAGACAGAGACAGTGTCTGACAGTGACAGAAACAGAAACAGACATAAAGACAGTCTCTGACCAAGACATAGAAGGAGACAATCTCTGACAGAGACAGAGACAGAGACTGAGACAGTCTCTTACAGAGACAGAGATTGTCTCTGATAGACACAGAGACATATACAGTGACAGAGACCGTATATGACAGTGACAGACAAAAACAAAGACACAGATATAAATCGTCTCTTTCATAGACACAGACAGAGACCGCCTCTGACAGAGACAGAGACAAAGACCATCTCTGACAGAGACAGAGACCGAGACCAAGATCGTGTCTGACAGAGACAGAGACATATACCGTCTCTGACTGTGACCGAGACAGAGAAAGAGACCTAGACAGTGACCGTCTCTGACAGAGACAGAGACCGTCGCTAACAGAGACAGAGACAAAGGCATAGAAAGAGACAGATATTTATTCTTTGACAGAGACAGAAGCTGTGACAGTGACCTTCTCTTACAGAGAGAGAAACTGAAACAGAGACCGTCTCTGACAGAGACAGAGATAGAGACTGTCTCTGAAAGAGAAAAAGACAGAGACCGAGACAGAGACAAAGACAAAAACAGAGACAAAGACCGTCTCTGACGGAGACAGTGACAGAAACTGTCTCTGACAGAGACAGTGACAGAGACTGTCTCTGACAGAGACAGTGACAGAGATAGAGACTATTTCTGAGAGAAATAGAAGCAGAAACAGAACCACAGACAGAGTCAGAGACCGTCTTTTAAAGAGACTGAGACAGAGACAGAGACTGTGTCTGACAGAGGCTGTGACAGAGATCATCTTTAAGAGAGACATAGTCTGTGATAGAGACAAAGACCGTTTCTGACAGACACCGAGACAGAGACAGAGACTGTCTCTGACAGAGAAAGAGACAGAGAAATAGGTAGAGACAGAGACCGTCTCTGACAGACAAGGAGATATAAACTGAGGCAGAGAACTTCTCTGACCGAGACAGAGACAGACACAGAGACAGTGTCTGACAAAGACAGAGATTGTCCCTTACAGAGACAGAGACAAAGACAGAGACAAAGACTGTAATCTAGAAAGTTTCTGACAGAGACAGTCCCTGACAGAGAAAGAGACAGAGACAGTGTCTGACAGTGACGGAAACAGAAACAGAGATAAAGACAGTTTCTGACCAAGACAGAGACGAAGACAATCCCTGACAGAGACAAAGACTGAGACAGTCTCTTACAGAGACACAGATTGTCTCTGATAGACACAGAGACATATACAGTGACAGAGTCCGTATATGACAGTGACAGGCAAAAACAAAGACAGAGACATAAATCGTCTCTGTCATAGACACAGACAGAGACCGCCTCTGTCAGAGACAGAGACCATCTCTGACAGAGACAGAGACCGAGACCAAGACCGTGTCTGACAGAGACAGAGACATATACCAGTTCTGGCTGTGACCGAAACAGAGACAGAGACCTAGACAGTGACCGTCTCTGACAGAGACAGAGACCGTCTCTAACAGAGACAGGGACAAAGGCATAGAAAGACACAGATATTTATTCTTTGACAGAGACAGAAACTGAGACAGTGACCTTCTCTTACAGAGAGAGCAACTGAAACAGAGACCGTCTCTGACAGAGACAGAGATAGAGACTGTCACTGAAAGAGATAAAGACAGAGACCGAGACAGAGACTGTCTCTGACAGAGACAAAGACAAAGACAGAGACAAAGACCGTCTCTGACGGACACCGTAACAGAGACTGTCTCTGACAGAGACAGTGACAGAGACTGTCTCTGACAGAGATAGAGACAGAGACAGTCTCTAACAGAGACAGAGACAGTCTCCAACAAAGACAGAGACAGTCTCTGAGAAACATAGAGAGAGGGACAGAGACAAAGACCATCTATGACAGAGACATAGAGAAAGACAGAGACCTTCTCTGAGAGAGAAAAGAAACAGAGACTGTCTCTAGCAGAGACAGAGACAGAGACACAGACAGAAACCATCTCTGACTGAGACAAAGAGAGAGAGACCTAGACAGAGGCAGAGACCGTCTCTGCCCGAGACAGCCACAAAGACAGAGACAGTTTCTGATAGAGACAAAAAACACAGAGAGAGACAGAGACAGTCTCTGAAAGACACAGTCTCTGAGAGAGACAGAGACAGAGCCAGGCTCTGATGAAGACAGGAACAGACACATAGATAGAGTCAGTCTTCGACAGAGAAAGACCTAGAGACAGTCTTTGACAGAGACAGAGCCAGAGACAGTTTCTGACAGAGGCAGTCTCTGACAGAGACATTCTATGACAGAGACAGAGACAAAGACAGTCTCTGACAGTGACAAAAACAGAATCAGGGACAGAGACAGTCTCTGACAAAGAGATAGACAGTGACAGAAACAGATAGAGATAGTCTCTGATCGATACCGAGACAGAGAGAGTCTCTGACAGAGACAGTCTCTGACAAATTCAGTCTCTGACAGAGACTGAGACAGACACTGAGACAGTATCTTACAGAGACAATGACTGTCTCTGATAGAGACAGAGACATAGACAGTGGCAGAAACCGAATCTGACAGTGACAGACAAAAACAAAGACATAGACAGAAACGGTCTCTTTCAGAGACAGAGACTGCCTTTGACAGAGACAGAGACAGAGACCATCTCTGACAGAGACAGAGACCGAGACCAAGACCGAGTTTGACAGAGACAGATACCGTCTCTGACTGTGACCGAGACAGAGACAAAGACCGAGACTGTGACCATCTCTGACAAAGACAGAGACCGTCTCTAACAGAGATGGATACAAAGACATGGAAAGAAAAAGGTATATCTTCTTTGACCGAGATAGAAACTGAGACAGTGACCTTCTCTTAGAAAGAGAGAAACTGAGACAGAGACCATGTCTGACATAGAAAGAAGCAGAAACCCGTCTCTGACAGAGACAAAGACAGAGACAGAGACTGTCTCTGACAGAGACAAAGACAAAGACTGAGACCGAGACCGTCTCTGACAGAGACATTGACAGACTCTGTCGCTGGCAGAGACAGAGACAGAGACGTCTCTGACAGAAATACAAGCAGAAACAGAGCCACAGACTGACACAGAGACCGTCTCTTACAGAGACTGAGACAGAGATCATCTTTGAAAGAGACAGAGACAGAGATACATATTAAGACCGTGTCTGACAGAGACCGAGACAGAGACAGAGACCGTTTCTGAAAATGAAAGAGACAGAGAAAGAGACCGAATTTGACAGAGACAGATAAAGAGACAGAGACAGAGACCGTCTCTGATAGAAACAGCGATATAGACTTAGGCAGAGAACTTCTCTGACCGAGACAGAGACAGACACAGAGACAGTGTCTGACAAAGACAGAGACAGTCCCTGACAGAGACAGAGACAAAAAGAGAGGCAAAGACAGAGACAGAGACAAAGATAGAGACAGTTTCTGAGAGAGTCAGAGATAGAGACAGTCTCTGGCAGAGAGAGACAGAGATGAAGACCATCTCTGACAGAGACATAGACAAAGACAGAGACCTTCTCTGAAAGAGAAAGAGACAGAGACCGTCCCTAGCAGAAAGAGGGAAAGAGACAGAGCCAAAAACAAATATAGAGACTGAAACCATCTCTGACAGAGACAGAGAGAGAGACCTAGACAGAGAGAGAGACAGTCTCTGATGGAGACATAGACAAATACAGGGAACGTTTCTGATAGAGACAGAAACAGAGAGAGAGAGACAGAGACAAAGACAGAGACCGTTTCTGATAGAGACAGAAGCAGAGAGAGAGAGACAGAGACAGTCTCTGTAAGACACAGTCTCCGACAGAGACAGAGACAGTCTCTGATAGAGACAGAGACAGACGCAGAGAAAGAGAGACCACCTCTGACAGAGAAAGACCTAGAGACAATCTTTGACAGAGACAGAGCCAGAGACAGTCTCTGACAGAGACAGTCCCTGACAGAGACAGTGTCTGACAATGATAGAAACAGAAACAGAGATAGAGACAGTCTCTGACCAAGACAGAGACGGAGACAATCTCTGACAGAGACAGAGACTGAGACAGTCTCTTACAGAGATAGAGACTGTCTCTGATAGAGACAGAGACATAGACAGTGACAGAGACCGTATATGACGGTGACAGACAGAAACAAAGACATAGACAGAAACCGTGTTTCTCAGAGACAGAGACTGCATTTGACAGAGACAGATGCCATTTCTGACAGAGACAGAGACCGAGACCAAGACCGTGTCTGACAGAGACAGAGACAGGTACCGTCTCTGACTGTGACCGAGACAGAGACAAAGACCGAGACAGTGACCGTCTCTGACAGAGACAGAAACCGTCTCTAACAGAGACGGAGACAAAGACAAGGAAAGAAAAAGATATTTCTTCTTTGACCGAGATAGAAACTGAGACAGTGACCTTCTCTTACAGGGAGAGAAACTGAGACAAAGACCATATCTGAAAGAGAAAGAAACAGAGCCCGTCTCTGACAGAGACAAAGACAGAGACTGTCTCTGACAGAGACAAAGACAAAGACTGAGACCGAGACCGTCTTTGACAGAGACATTGACAGAAACTGTCGCTTGCAGAGACAGAGAAAGAGACCGTCTCTGACAGAAACAGAAGCAGAAACAGAGCCAGAGAGAGAGACAGAGAACGTCCCTTACAGAGACTGAGACAGAGATCATCTTTGAAAGAGACAGAGACAAAGATACATACAAAGACCGTGTCTGACTGGGACTGAGACAGAGACAGACACCGTCTCTGACAGAGAAAGAGACAGAGAAAGAAACCGAATTTGACAGAGACAGATAAAGAGACAGAGACAGAGACCGTCTCTGACAGAAACAGCGATATAGAATGAGGCAGAGAACTCTTCAGACCTAGACAGAGACAGACACAGAGACAGTGTCTGACAAAGACAGAGAGAGTCCCCGACAGAGACATAGACAAAAAGAGAGACAAAGACAGAGACAGAGACAAAGATAGAGACAGTTTCTGACAGAGTCAGAGACAGAGACAGTCTCTGGCAGAGACAGAGAAAGTCTCTGAAAAACATAGAGAGAGAGACAGAGATGAAGACCATCTCTGAGAGAGACATAGATAAAGACAGAGACCTTCTCTGAAAGAGAAAGAGACAGAGACTGTCCCTAGCAGAAAGAGGGACAGAGACAGAGACAGAAACAAATATAGAGACTGAAACCATCTCTAACAGAGACAGAGAGAGAGAGAGACCTAGACATAGAGAGAGACCGTCTATGTTGGAGACTTAGACAAAGACAGAGATCGTTTCTGATAGAGACAAAAACAGAGAGAGAGAGACAGAGACAAAGACAGAGACCGTTTCTGATAGAGACAGAAACAGAGAGAGAGAGAGAGACAAAGACAGTCTCTGTAAGACACAGTCTCCGACAGAGACAGAGACAGAGACAGTCTCTGATAGAGACAGAAACAGACAGAGAAAGAGAGACAGTCTCTGACAGAGAAAGACCTAGAAACAGTCTTTGACAGAGACAGAGACAATGTCTAACAGTGATAGAAACAGAAGCAGAGATAGAGACAGTCTCTGACAGAGACAGAGACGGAGACAATCTCTGACAGAGACAGAGACTGAGACAGTCTCTTACAGAGACAGAGACTGTCTCTGATAGAGACAGAGACATACACAGTGACAGAGACTGCACATGACAGTGACAGACAGAAACAAAGACATAGAAAGAAACCGTCTCTCTCGGAGACAGAGACAGAGACTGCCTTTGACAGAGACAGAGACCATCTCTGACAGAGACAGAGACCGAGACCAAGACCGTGTCTGACAGAGACAGAGACAGATACCGTCTCTGACTGTGACTGAGACAGAGACAAAGACCGAGACAGTGACTTTCTCTGACAGAGACAGAAACCGTCTCTAACAGAGACTAAGAAAAAGACATGGAAAGAAAATGATATTTCTTCTTTGACCGAGATAGAAACTGAGACCGTGACCTTCTCTTACAAAGAGAGAAACTGAGACAGAGATCGTGTCTGACAGAGAAAGAAACAGAGCCCGTCTCTGACAGAGACAAAGACTGTCTCTGACAGAGACAAAGACAAAGGCTGAGACCGAGACCGTCTCTGACAGAGACATTGACAGAAACTGTCGCTTGCAGAGACAGAGACAGAGACCGTCTATGACAGAAACAGAAGCAGAAAAAGAGCCAGAGACAGAGACCGTCTCTTACAGAGACTGAGACAGAGATCATCTTTGAAAGAGACAGAGACAGAGATAGATACAAAGACCGTGTCTGACAGAGACCGAGATAGAGACAGAGACCGTCTCTGACAGAGAAAGAGACAGAGAAAGAAACCGAATTTGACAGAGACAGAGAAAGAGACAGAGAGAGAGACCGTCTCTGACAGAAACAAAGATATAGACTGAGGCAGAGAACTTCTCTGACCGAGACTGAGACAGACACAGGGACAGTGTCTGACAAAGACAGAGACAGTCAATGACAAAGACAGAGACAAAGACAGAGACAAAGTTAGAGACAGAGACAGTTTCTGATAGAGACATAGACAGTCTCTGACAGAGACAGGGACAGAAAAATAGACAGTGTCTGACAGAGAGAGAGAGAGAGAGAGAGAGAGAGAGAGAGAGAGAGAGAGAGAGAGAGAGAGAGAGAGAGAGAGAGAGAGAGAGAGAGAGAGAGAGAGAGAGAGAGAGAGAGAGAGAGAGACTGTCTCTAACTGAAACAGAGACTGTCTCTGAGAGAGACAGAGACAGTCTCTTTCAGAGACAGAGACTGTCTCTGATAGAGAAAGAGACATATACAGTGACAGAGAAGGTCTCTGACAGTGACAGACAGAAAAAGAGACAGAGACAGAAACTGTCTCTGTCAGAGACAGAGACCACCTTTGACAGAGACGGAGACAGCCTCTGACAGAGACATAGCCAGAGACCAGGACCGTGTCTGACAGAGACAGACACAGATACTGTCTCTGACTGTGATCAAGATCGAGACAGAGACCGATACAGTGACCGTCTCTGACAGAGACAGAGACAGAGACCGTCTCTAACAGAGACAGAGATAAAGATATTTCTTTTTTGACCGACACAGAAACTGAGACAGTGACCTCCACTTACAGAGAGAGAAACTGAGACAGAGACCGTCTCTGACAGAGAAAGAGACTGTGCCCTTCTCTGAAAGAGACAAAGACAAAGACAGAGAAAGACACTGTCTCTGATAGAGACAAAAACAAAGACATAGACCGAGACCGTCCATGACGGAGACAGTGGCAAACACTGTCTCTGACAGAGACAAAGACCGTCTCTGACAGAAACAGAAGCAGAAACAGAGCCAGAGATAGAGACCGTCTTTTACAGAGACTGAGACAGAGACAAAGACAGAGCCAGACCGTCTCTGACAGAGACTGAAACAGAGATCATCTTTGAAAGAGACAGAGACAGAGATAGATACAAAGACCTTGCCTTACAGACCCCAAGACCGAGACAGAGACAGAGACCGTCACTGACAGAGAAAGAGACAGAGAAAGAGACCTAATTTGACAGAGACAGAGGCCGTTTCTGACAGACACAGAGATATAGAATGAGGCAGAGAACTTCTCTGAAAGAGAGAGAGACAGACACAGAGATAGTGTCTGCCAAAGACAGAGACAGTCCCTGACAGAGACAAAGACAGAGAAAAAGAAAGAAACAAAGACAGAGATTTAGACAGTTTCTGACAGAGACAGAGACAGAGTCTGGCAGAGACAGAGACAGTCTCTGAGAAACATAGAGAGAGAGACAGAGACAAAGACCATCTCTGACAGAGACATAGACAAAGACAGAGACCTTCTCTGACATAGAAAGAGACAGAGACCGTCCCTAGCAGAAAGAGAGACAGGTACAGAACCAGAAGCAGATATAGAGACAGAAACCATCTCTGACATAGACAGAGAGAGAGACCTAGACAGAGGAAGAGACCGTCTCTGATGGTGACAGATACAAAGACCGAGACCGTTTCTGATAGAGACAGAAACAGAGAGAGAGACAGAAACAGTCTCTGAAAGACACAGTGTCCGACAGAGACAGAGGCAGTCTCTGATAGAGACAGAGACAGACACAGAGAGAGAGAGTCAGTCTCTGACAGAGAAAGACTTAGAGACAGTCTTTGACAGAGACAGAGCCTGAGACAGTCTCTGACAGAGACAGTCCCTGACAGAGACAGAGACAGTGTCTGACAGTGATAGAAACGAAAACAGAGATAGAGACAGTCTCTGACCATGACAGAGACGGAGACAATCTCTGACAGAGACAGAGACTGAGACAGTCTCTTACAGAGACAGAGACTGTCTCTGATTGAGACAGAGATATAGACAGTGACTGAGACCGTATATGACAGTGACAGACGGAAACTGACTCTGACAGAGACAGAGATGGAGACAATCTCTGACAGAGACAGAGACTGAGACAGTCTCTTACAGAGACAGAAACCGTCTCTCTCAGAGACAGAGACAGAGACTGCCTTTGAAAGAGACAGAGACCGTCTCTGACAGAGACAGAGACCGAGACCAAGACCATGTCTGACAGAGACAGAGACAGATACCGTCTCTGACTGTGACCGAGACAGAGACAAAGACCGAGACAGGGACCGTCTCTGACAGAGACAGAAACCGTCTTTAACAGAGACGGAGAAAAAGACATGGAAAGAAAAAGATATTTCTTCTTTGACCGAGATAGAAACTGAGACAGTGACCTTCTCTTACAGAGAGAAAAACTGAGACAGAGACCGTGTCTGAAAGAGAAAGAAACAGAGCTCGTCTCTGACAGAGACAAAGACAGAGACAGAGACTGTCTCTGAAAGAGACAAAGACTAAGACTGAGACCGAGACCGTCTCTGACAGAGACATTGACAGAATCTGTCGCTTGCAGTGAAAGAGACAGAGACCGTCTCTGACAGAAACAGAAGCAGAAACATAGACATAGACAGAGACAGAGACCGTCTCTTACAGAGACTGAGACAGAGATCATCTTTGAAAGAGACAGAGACAGAGATAGATACAAAGACAGTGTCTGAAAGAGACCGAGCTAGAGACAGAGACCGTCTCTGACAGAGAAAGAGACAGAGAAAGATACCGAATTTGACAGAGACAGAGAAAGAGACAGAAACAGAGATATAGACTGAGGCAGAGAACTTCTCTGACCGACACAGAGACAGACACAGAGACAGTGTCTGACAAAGACAGAGACAGTCCCTGACAGAGACAGAGACAAGGACAGAGACAAAGACAGAGATAGAGACATTTTCTGACAGAGTCAGAGACAGAGACAGTCTCTGACAGAGAGAGGGAGAGAAAAAGAGACAGTGTCTGACAGAGAGAGAGGGAGAGAGATAGAGACTGTCTATGACAGAAAAAGAGACAGTCTCTGAGAGAGACAGAGACAGTCTCTGACAGATACAGAAACAGTATCTGACATAGCAAGAGACAGTGACCGAAACAGAGATAGATACAGTCTCTGGCATAGAAAGAGACAGAGTCTGAGACAATCTCTTTCAGAGATAGAGACTGTCTCTGATAGAGAAAGAGACATATACAGTGACAGAGAAGGTCTCTGACGGTGACAGACAGAAAAAAGACAGAGACAGAAACTGTCTCTGTCAGAGACAGAGACCGCCTTTGACAGAGACAGAGACCGCCTCTGAAGAGACATAGCCAGAGACCAAGACCGTGTCTGACAGAGACAAACACAGATACTGTCTCTGACAGTGATCGAGACAGAGACAGAGACCGATACAGTGACTGTCTCTGACAGAGACAGAGACAGAGACCATCTCTAACCGAGACAGAGATAAAGATATTTCTTATTTGACCGACACAGAAATTGAGACAGTGACCTTCTCTTACAGAGAGAGAAACTGAGACAGAGACCGTCTCTGACAGAGAAAGAGACAGTGCCCGTCTCTGAAAGAGACAAAGACAGAGACCGTCTCTGATAGAGACAAAGACAAAGACAGACCGAGACCGTCTCTGACGGAGACAGTGACAGACACTGTCTCTGACAGAGACAGAGTCCGTCTCTGACAGAAACAGAAGCAGAAACAAAGCCAGAGACAGAGACCGTCTCTTACAGAAACTAAGACAGAGACAAAGACAGAGACAGACCGTCTCTGACAGAGACTGAAACAGAGATCATCTTTGAAAGAGACAGAGACAGAGATAGATACAAAGACAGTTGCTTACAGACCCCGAGACCGAGACAGAAATAGAGACCGTCACTGACAGAGAAAGAGACAGAGAAAGAGACCGAATTTGACAGAGACAGAGACCGTCTTTGACAGACAGAGAGATATAGAATGAGGCAGAGAACTTCTCTGAAAGAGAGAGAGACAGACACAGAGATAGTGTCTGCCAAAGACAGAGACAGTCCCTGACAGAGACAAAGACAGAGACAAAGAAAGAAACAAAGACAGAGATTAAGACAGTTTCTGACAGAGACAGAGTCTGGCAGAGACAGAGACAGTCTCTGAGAAACATAGAGAGAGAGACAGAGACAAAGACCATCTCTGACAGAGACATAGACAAAGACAGAGAACTTCTCTGACATAGAAAGAGACAGAGACCGTCCCTAGCAGAAAGAGAGACAGGTACAGAGCCAGAAACAGATATAGATA